>VZTQ01006653.1:0-25656 GCA_013400755.1 Pelecanoides urinatrix
GTCCGGGGGGCGGGGGCGGAGCAGGTCTCGGTGCGGGGAGCAGCAGGCAGGTGTGAGAGGGCTCCGCGGAAAAAAGCTGCCGCGGGGGGTCGCCTCCGTGGCCGGTCGGCCGGCAGCTGCCGCCCCGCCGCGGGCCGGCTCCCGCGGCTCCCGGCGGCGGCAATGGCAGGGCACGGCGCAGTGATGGCCCGGGGGCCGGCGAGCAGGGCAGGGCTGGGCATAGCAGCAGGAGTCGTCTCTCCTGTGAGAAGCAACTTTGTAAGCGCGAAGTAAATACATAACGGTGCCCGTATCTCAGAAACCACGGGGCTGCGCAGCACCTGCTTGTTGGAGCCGTCCCACTTTTTATAACTACCTCCCCGCGCGGGCACTTTATTTTATGTGAGGCATTAAAACAGTTCTCATTCAGCTTTAGCTGAAGGCTTCTGAAGTAAAATGTAAAACCGTAATGAGGTGTGAAAAACTCTGCCCTCAACTCCTTCGCGATCAACGATGCGGTGAAGGGCCAGCAGAAAATGCTGGCTAGCCCGCCTAGTGCCTGTGCTCCACGCACGAAATTCGAGAAGCGTAACACCATTCTCGGTTTTGAATCGCAGTTTGGATTGGGATTGTCATTTGGTGATGACTTTCCGAGTCTGATTTTGTAACCTGTCTGAAAGGGTGTGAGATTTTTGATATGTGTTGCCAGTTACTATGTTTATAAACCGTACCTCAAAGGATGTGGGTTTTAATCAACCCGAGAGCATAAGTCACCACTTTTTCCCAGACATAGCTTATATTCTTCTTAGCTTCCCCCACCCACCCCACCCCCCGAATATCTTAGAAAGTACAGTTGCATATTTAAGTATTTCTTAAGCTACTCAAGGTATAACTATCTTGAAATGAATATATGAATATATAATGGCCATACATTATGGATACTGATTCTGTTTCTTTGTACTATGGAGAGCACCTTAGAAGGATTAAATTATTAAATTATGCACATTTCCATCAATGATGAACTACGTCTGGAACCATCCTAATATTTCACATGTGCCCTATGGACTTTGGCTTAAGAGGGAAAAATACTCATCATATCTTCCCATCAGAAGAAATTTGCATAATGACCAAAGATCAGCACATAGTTCCCTGACCTTGAATCTGTTAAAATTCTGCCTTTTCCTGCTACTGGGGAAGTTATTCCGGGGGAGAGCAAAGGGAAATGTAAAACAACAATAGAAGCCACATTCCTCTTTAAGTCGGTAGAAACTGAGTGGCATACACTACAAATGAAAACCTCCCAAAACTTTTTCCCTCTATTCTCATTGTACCCTGCATTGTACCCATAACATTTTTCCCAAGGCTGACCCATTCTGGAACATATTGAAGTCTCAGAGAATGACTTCTCCCATAAATTGTCAGGCAATTCTGAATGAGCAGAACATGTAGAGGACTTTTGTTAGGTTAAAAGCAAGAGTAAAGCTCTCCCAAGAGCCCTTCTCACTCTCTGGGACCTGTGGTGAGATCATTACATATACAGTGTTCAACTGCAATGTGATACTCGTGGAGAAGCATGAAAATGAATTATTAGCTGGCCTCATATATTCACAAATTATACCATTTTGACAAAGTCGTATTTATAAGGCAGTGAAGGCATTTGTAAGGCGTTTCACTTTTTCTGTGGAAGCTCTTTCACATTATCAAAGATGCACTGGTAGAATACTTAAGGCTGATTTTCTGCTAAGCCAATTGCAAAACAAGAGCATCCTTAACCATGTATGATTTCAACTAGTATAGGCTACTTACTTTCTGCCATTTTCGAGTAATTATGCTTAAAAAAAAATAGTGGTAGAACTAGTATTCAATTATTTGTTCTATTAGTAATTTTCAATTGTCAGCAGAGACCCATAGTTACTATACTACAACTGAAAAACGAAACCAAAAACTCATGGATTCAACTGGTATCCAGGAGAAACAATTAAGTGAAGCAAACTTCAAAGGAGTTGAATTAAGGTAATTAGAAATAGTGACACTGGGTTTTAACCAACTCTTTTGCATAAAATGAGCCTGACTGCACTGGCATTCCACCTTGCTTGATTGCATTGTGGTCAGCAAAATCAAGGTCACTTTCAGAACAACTGTTAATTGTGAAAGTAACTATTAAAAGTTACAATTTACATTTTTATTTGTAGAAACACTGACCATCTGGCAACAAATTGCATTATATTGTTACACTTTCAAATATTCTTCATAATTATGACAAGCTGAAAAACAAGGCTGTGGGGGCATCAGCAGGAAAAAGATGCTGTAAAAAATCTACCAAGAAAATGAGTTTTGACTCATGGGAAAGTGACCTGGCTGTCACTTCAAGTTCTTAGCATAAGAAATCATGGGTCGCTGTTGGAGATATACTCTGGTGCACCACTTCAGGGAAAACAAAATCAGCCGTCTGAATGATTTTGAAAATGCTAGCAGCATTATCCTGCTTGAGTACAGGCCAAGTGCTAACAGATGGAATTGAAGACTAGGACAATCAGCTGGACTGCAACAAAACATTTGCCAGTGTCAGAGAGGATAATAATTCAAAACTTCATAAACAAATGAGGTTCTGCTGTCACATATGAGACATCGATCCACATATACAAAAAGAGCCAGGTATTTAAGTAGGATCTGGACTGAGGTAACTAGGTGTCTAGTAATGGTGGACTCTTGAAACTTCTGCCTAATTCCTCAAGTAGCAAAAGTACATAAACTCCTAAGTTTAAAGTACAGGTTTTATTTCAGAGGCATCACAAGTTTGGGGGAGAGCTCTTGACCACTCAGAAATCTCTCCATATTGACAGGGCTTGATGCTTATTTCATGACTAAACCTAACTGTGGCCTGAAAGACACTTTTCTTAATCTAAATCCACTCATAGATCTAATTCATTGTGAATTCTTGAAATATACCTCATGCACAGCTCCTTCTTTTACAGCGGACAGAAAAAAACCCAAAAACATTGGAGGACAATGCAGTGGTCATGAGAATCCTCTGTTGGTCAGAAGCACCCACCTTTCTCAGAGAAGACATGGGTGCAGTGGTCTTTTCTCCTTTAAAGGGTGCTAACCAAAATCTCTCAACTCTTAAAGGACCTAACCTCTTGTGTGTTTCAGCATACAACATCTTTTTGTTCCAAAATACGGGCATCCTGTGAAATCAGGTTACTTTTCATTAATATAATTACACACAGAAACATAAAAATATAAATTAATTGTATTAGAAGGAAGGAGTTAGACCCTCTGCCATCCAAGAATAGCTCACACGCTTTACAATAAACAGGTATTGAAACGAAGCATATGCTGCATTCTCAGAGGAGGGATCATTCTTTCAAATCAGGTCTCCCACTCCTGACTCTGATGTTGACTTTTGCAATATCCAAGTCCGCTTCCTCTCTGTGTAACCCCACGCAACAGAAACACAAACAAAAATCACACTGTTAGGTAGTCAACTAGTTTTGAAGGGAGAAATCTGATGTTGCTGATGGACATTTTACAAATAAAGGGGGTGAAACATAAAGTATATAAATGATTGATATCTAAGTTCCTATCTTTTGGGGGTCAAATTAATACAGGGGAACTGTGTTGTAGAGCACACAGGAAAAAGCAAACCAGCATGTGGTGGTACTATACTTACTCTTTTAATTTTAATTTTAATTTTTATTTTTATTTTTATTTTTATTTTTATATTTTTTATTTTATTATTTTTATTTTTACTTATTTGAAGATTTTTTTTTTTTAATTTAAGAATGGCATCTAATTAAAAGTAACAGCAACGCACAGACAAGCAAACAAGAATATCCTGGTTTTATTAAAACCAAAAATTAACATGAGTAAGTTTATCACACTGCACAAGTGAAGCAGGAAAGAAGTGACATTTTTTCCATATTACAAAGGCTCTTCTCTTTAGTGGAGTTCTCCAACGTTACAAGACTGGAGTGCTCACAGGCTGAAAAGTGCCTGTTGTCGCTGTCAGCAGAGAGACGTGGGATGGAGCAATTGCCAAAAGCTGCAGCGCTGCAATCTTTCCCTGTCCCAGCTGTGTGCTCCTGCCAGCCCTTTTGTGTCAAAGCCCTTGGAAGTCTCATTGCTACGTAATTGCTCGTGCAGACACAACAGGGCAGCGCAGTTCTAGGCCAGCTTAAGTAGATTGAGAAACTGCACCTTAAAAATGCCAGCTGCATACAGGGGTAATTTTAAGTCCATTCATGACTGTCTCAGACACTGCATGTGAAGCAAAGGGGACCATTCATGCTTATTTTGGTAGCATTTGTATCAAACAATCTTCAGTGGAAGTGGTTTAAAAACATCAGAGATGACATTGTGTACAGTGGTGGGACCTCAGGAAGATTCTCAGTAGTCAGTCGGAACAGCACAGCGCCAAATTCTTAAGATATCAAATTCATTGGAATAACATCTGTGCAGATCTACATCGGTGCACATTTTTCACCATGGAAACTCACGGCCAATTGTAGAAAGAAGATTAATGCTACAAATGTTGTATTTATGGAAGCATTTAAGTATTCAAGGCTCACTGATTGTATTTTGGCTATTTTGTGACCTGTCCCTACATGTTGTCATATTAAATACAATTATTGGCAAATCGTGATTAATTGGCAAATTAATCACGACATAAATCCAAAAGTTTGGAAGAGGATGGAGTTTTCTTTTCCTTACCCTATTATCTTGGCAGTCTAAGAAACTCTTGAAATTAAAATCCTCCCCACTCCAAAAAAACCACTAAGCTCACCAGGCATTAAGTTTTGAAGCAGGATATGATACATTCACTGGACATATGAGTGATCAAATATATGCTACAGTTTGGGCCAGAGAAGAGCTTAACATCAGAATCTCGTGAGGTAGATAAGCTTTATATAATATTGCTGTAAATGGGGTTTTACCCTTGGACTGCAAATAAAGGTCACACATGAAGAATCAATGCATGGAGGCCTACTTATCCTTTGGTTTTGGTATAACAAGTCCCATGGTTTTTCATTTTAGCAGAAGTATATCAGCTGTAGCTTTGCAATCCAAATGTAAGCTCACTGTTGTGATTTCCATGAAGTGCATACCTTTCTATTGACTTCATAAGCTTTGGATCTGGGCCTAAATTCCGGTACCCCAACACTGGTGATCTTACACCAGCAGTTATTAATACAGTATTCTTATTTGCTAGCAACCATAAATTAGAATTAGCTTAAAGGCATTTTTAAATATATTGTCCAGCCCATGAGGAATATATATGAAAAATGTTCTTGCTGGACAAGCAGAACCTACAGAGGTAGCAATTAAATCATAAGACTGAAAATAAAAACTGTTGTGATCTACACCATTGTCTCCAAATTATATGATTAAGGAGATACTAAATTAGACATAATAGTGAAAGAGTACAACTACAAATCTTAACTAAGCATATTTTCTGTAGTTCTATTCATTATACTAATGTACAGGCTTATATTTAGCAGCTTTAGAAGCATTATAAAACTGGAAAGCTACAGATTACAACCCATATGGGTATGCTCATGTTCGCAGCAGTGATTAATAGTATCTCCTGGTTTTGCTTTTTATAAACCAAACAATATTTAAGACAGATATTAAGATGATTTACATCACAAATAATTCAAACACTGTACTTAACTTGAACAAAGAATACAGCATTAAAAGGAGTGTGGGCTGGAGTAACATGTATTAGTTCACTCGTCACAGGGAAACAGGCAAGTTCTCAGGTTAAAATGGAATATCTCAGTTTGCGGCACAGTACTCTGAATTTACACAGTATTTAACCCATTCTACCTAAATATCCTAAGTGAGTTGCTGTCACTAAAGGCCACATTTATCCAACTTAGTGGGATATCTTACTTTGCAGAGTCCTATTAGATTTAATAAAATGACTGTGAAGTACTACTTAATGGAAAGGTGTGGTTCTACAAGTACTTTAAGATTAATGAGGGCTCCTTGGAAAGGAGTAATCTACCACTCTTGTCATATTTGGTTGCCTATTCCCATCTCCTTTTTCAAGGATGATATAGCTGTGATGAACCAGGTAAGAGGACTGATTTTGCAAAAATCTCACCTGACAAAATAAAGATTAGTTTCCAACTAGATAATTTCCCTCAGTGTTGTTCACCTGGCATAAGGCAACAATACATGTTTGGAGGTGGGGAGTAGTAAAAAAGACTTCTTTGGAGACTGCTTTAAGGTAAACAGCCTTTGTAAAGCTGCTGAATCCTTCCACACCTAATTCTGACATTTTGTTCTGCAGGAGGAGAGGTCTAGAATGACAACTATTTTTAATCATCTAAGTAAGCCTTAACAATTTGAGATTAGGCAACTAAAAATGTTGAAAGCATAGACTATCAAGCCTTTTCAAATAAGAGCTCAAGCTCATTGTTGCAAATATTTTTCAATGTTGTAAAAAATAGATTCCCAAGCACTTACAGTTACTGGTCAATTTTAATATTTACTTTGCTAAATGTTAAGTAGATTGCCTGTGGCCTCCTCTAATTCATGTGAAGAAAGTGGTGCAGAAATATTAAGGTCATAACAATATACCAGTAAGTTGCAATAGACTGAGGCTTAATTATGGACAGCACAGTGACCTGTGTTCTCTAGCAACCTAAAATATGGGGTTTGTTTTCAGTTCTTCTGGATTTAACACAGATGTTTTGAAGGCTAAATTTTGGGAATATTCCACTTACAGTTTTTCCTGCTAATGCATTTTGGCCAGCACGTTTCTTTTAAAGTATCTTCTCCATCTGTACTCTGTTACTCCAAGCATCTTTGTTGTCATTATTTTGATTTTGTAAATGCTGCCAGAGAGATCTGTTATGTAGACATACATAGCTCTGCACACAGGTACCCAAGCTAGTTGTAACAAGTTTAGCTAACTGGAATAGATAACATGCTCTATTAATGAAGCTGTTCCTTCTGGGATCTAAGCTGATACATTAAAAATTAGCCTGGATATTACTTCAGGGCAGTGGATGGTTCTTAGCTGACGCATGTTAAAAAGAAGATTTGTCCTGGTTTCGGCTGGNTATTTAAATTTTGGAGGATAAAGTTAGGATGCAAGTTGACCAGTCTATAGATCACTACACAAAGAGGTCACACTGGAGGGTTCATAAATTAACAGCAGGAGGTATGAAGTGATCAAATAGCTGGAACCTGAAGCTCAAACTTTAATGATGTATAAGTTGTACATTATTAACCGTGGTTGTAATTAAGACTGGAAGAGCTTTTCAAAGAATATGATGGATTCTCTGTCATTTGAAGTCTTTAATTAAGACCGGATGTACCTCTCAAAAGATATTGTCAAATTTGATAATAAAAGAACTACCAGGAGAAATTCAAAGGTCTTATACTCTATGAATTTTTCATCACATCAGACTTTCTTTTATGGCATTCATTCATCTAGAAAAGTGGAAAAATACAATGGACATTTATAAAGGTCATATAAATAGGTTTCTTATAATGGCAATTGAATTGCTTTCTGTTCTGCTAACATAACTGCTTTTGGAACCAGCTCAAAACATCTCAGCAACATAGACAAAAATGAATTTTGCAACTCTAAATGTGGGGAGGTAAGGCTGGTCCTTCAGCAGTAAGAGAAGACATAGGGAGAAGAAGTAGAGCTGAAATGGGATGGCAGAATTTCACATACTTACTGCCGCTTTTCTCCCACCCCGGTTCCACATAGCAGTAACTCCTAAACCATACACCCTGACCTTTCCGTCAATATTAGCCAACCAGAGTGACTTTCCAGACATATAGCATAGATAGGGGAAGATAATTAAGCTATGGATATTTTCCTGTCCATTCCAGTTTTCTGCCTAGGCAAATGCCTCTTCTGCCAATACCTGAAGTTGGCCCTGATTGCACTAGTGATCCATTAAACTATTGTGGATTCATTCAGAATCCCACCTTAGTAACCATTGCAAGGCTATTAGTCTGCAACTCTTAAATCAATGTCATAGATAGTATAAAAGACGTTTTTTTTATGAGGCTTTAAGAAGTCACAGACATCTATACAGAGGTGTTGCATATCAACTGATAAGTATTTTTTATTCATATACACATACATACAGTAGATATCCTTGGCACACCTGAACAGTATTATTTTGACTCATAGGAATGATGTATTCACAGAAAGATGAATTCACTCAAGTATGCTTTCTAAATAGTCCTACTGAAAACCAATAGATGTAAGAACAAAAATATGCATCCATTTAACATGAGATGCTTGCCATCACAAATGCTTCAGAGAACACTTAAGCAGCTAGCATATTTCTGACATTTTTTCATTTCCAGAAAACATGGCAATTGATAGATCTCTTTTCTATCTAATTGTCAACAAACATGGAGCTTTTCCTTTCAAATATTTTTCCCCTTTGCTTTTATACCACACAAAAAAATGAATCTATCTCCATCTCCAGATCTTTTGTAATATATTTACAATCACAACAGCAGCAAGCAAACACATACATAAAAAAAGCCTGTCAAAAACCAAGATGAGTTCAATTGCCTGTGCTGAACCATGCCTTTCCCACAAACATGGGATTACCTCTGGCAGCCAGAAAGGTAGCAAAGTATCCCTAGTAAGCTCTGTACCCATCCTTCTTCCTCCCAAATCCACATGGTTTTGCAATATTCCCAGAAAACTATCCAAGTTCCAGCTATTTTAACCCAGAGCTCATTAGAAATATGACAGACATGCACTGCCGTTGCCTAGAGTTGCAAAGAAATTACAGAGAATTGTTCAGAATTTTCCTGACAGTTCTCTGTAAATGATTTATTGATATCGCTGATTGATGGGATCAAAATATTCTAGATGAACACATGAAGTCTCTTGAAATTATGACAATAACTGAGCAAATTTCTAGTCGTGTTACCTGCTGACATCTCTATATTCCTCATCCCCTTGGCAGTTCACTTGTCAGGGGCAAGGTGCTCTTGACCTTCTCTTGACCTCTGAGATCTTAGCAACCTAATGAATAAGAAAATAAGAGCTTTCAGTCTGCTGCTAAATTAGCGTGAGTGTTTTGAATCTAGTAGAAAATAGCACAAACCTGTTCAAGCAGTTGCTCTATCTTTGTTCTATCACAGAGTGAAACTTTTCTTTAGGCAAAGCTTCAACACATTAGGTTGCCTGAGAACATCAAATAGGACAAATTAAATAAAAAGATATTTCATCTCCATAATTAGAACACCTTTTATTAAGAATATTAAAAATCAAAAGACTTGCCTTCCAAACAGTCAGAAAAAGAAATTTTAAAGTATCAGCAGTTACAAATTTAAATATTTCAAACATTAAGCAATTTAAATATTTCAAAGCAATTCAGCTTTTGTTTTACACTGGACTAGTTTCCTCAAACCCTAATATTTTAAAATTTCCTTCCAAGTCTGATGGCCTGCAAAGGAGATTGGGACTATCCTAAGGAAAAAAAAAAAAAAAAAGAAAGAAAAAAGCAAAAAGAAAAGCAAATAGGAAGCCAGGCATTGGTAAGGGGTCCTCAGAGGCCACTTATCTGGCCTTCTCATCAAAGTTAGGTATGTGTCCTAAGTCACCTATCTTAGAATATGTCAAACAGTGTGCAATAACCACCTCTTTCCCTCCAAGCTATGGAAGAAGTCGAGATACAGCTGACTAGTTTAGATATGCCAGTGTAGATGGAGATGAATCCAATGTCTGGTATCCAGTCCAGCACTATCTGAAGCCAAGAAGAATCTATTGTCTACTTCTCAGACATTAGATTAACCCCTTAGTCATTAACAGTAAAGCAAATCAATGTGTATTTCAATCTAGTGATATTACAGTTTGAGATGTACAACATATCTTTTAAGAAAATCTGTGTAAAAGATACAAGCTAGTCCATAGCAGTGAGGCTTATATAGCATCAGAGATTTGGTAAAATAATGCAGTACATCAGTCATACACTGTGCAATATTTTAAAGGTTTATTTGGCATGCTGCAGCAACTTTATTTTAAAAACAGAAAATTAAAAGAAATATCCTGCTGTAAAAGTAGTTTATTTTCATCTCAACAATAACATGAGACTGCAGTTTGAAGAGTAAATATTGTGATGAGATAAAGTATGACTATCATCATCATTATTTTCAAACATGGCTTTATTTGAGACTGAAATTTGCTTATGGTTTTCATTGACATTTTCATTCTATAAACACATATGAGAAAAAGGCAGGAAGAGGAGGAAGGAAAGAGAAAAATGTTGAAAAGGATTCTTTAATTAATAAAAATGCTGAACTGTAGGAGGGAATACATTAAATTCAGTTATAACTTCTACAACAACAAAGCTCTATGAAGTTAAATTTATCTGTTGATTGCTTTAAATATAGGACACACTTTTGTTCAAGATTTTGTAGGTCGTAAATCTGCATTGGCTGTGGATTTTGTTTGACTCAAATTGAAGAGCAAGGGTAAATCCTAGTTCTATCAGCATAAGCAGAAAAAACAAAACAAAACAAAACAAAACAAAACAAAACAAAACAACAACCAAAAAAACCTTCTTCATAGCTAGTTTTCTGTTAGGATTGCTTTTCCAGTTGAGGGGAAAGCAGCTGAACATCAAATACACAACAAAATACTGTTATTAATTATATTGACTTCTCCAATCAGCTCTCTAAAGAGCAGCTCACTTTTCCATTTCTTATTCTGAAATTCTAACCAAAAAGCAAAAGCAGACAATGTTTGCTATAATGTTACAAAGGTAAATTGTAATGGCTTTTCTGAAGAGGAGCTTCAGAAAGAGGAGTTTCCACTTATGTTCTCCACTTATGTGGAGGCCTTGGTATCACAGGAACTTTGTCTCAGTAAGCATTTACTAAGTATACTACAATTGTATAGTGGACTTTGAAGCTTACTAATTTAACACAGAAATTAATCAAATTCAGTCTGTTATTGAAACCATGAGTGGATTTCCAAAGGGCTTCTACTGTGTGTAAATCAGGGCACAAAGCCAAGTTCCTTTCCGTCTGAAGATGGACACTGTTGAGAGACAGCCTTTCTCTATCCTTCATAGCAAAACCAACAATGGGCATATTGAAGAAATTTACAGCAATTTTATAATTATTTTTGTGCACAATTATTTCCTGTCATTCCAATCAGAGTATTGAAGGACAAGTCTAAATAAGTACATCAAATTTAGGATTCTTTTATGTCTATTTTTTTTTTTTAATCAAAGTTGCATTTTTCCCCCTTACATTTTACTTTTAGACCCAAATGTGCCCTGCTGTTCCAAACTGACATTTGAAGTATCCAGATAAGGTATAGTCATACAGCAACATGAAAAGGCTATAATAATCACTTCCAGGAAAACAGCATCAACAATAAAAGAGAGGTCACAATACATTTTTTTTTTTTATGCTTCTCTCACCAAAATATAAACTACCACAGGTAGAATTCCATATGCTTTTCCTGTCGTGTGATTTCTTTGTCAGATCAATTACTCTAATTCACTTGCTTAGAAATTTCCCAATCCAGTTTATATATTAGGTATTAGATGTCTGAAATGTTCTCCATAACCTGTACTCTTGAGAGTGGGTATCTCAGAGCTGCCAGTCTAACAGGTAGGATCTGCATTCAAACAAAAATAAGCACCAGAACAAAACAATGGCATTAACAAGCATAAGGAAAATGGTATGAGATGTTGACAACTAAAATTTTAAAAAGAATATATTTCCTCTAGCATGGAAAGTTCCTTTTTTTTTTTTCTTTTTTTCCTCCCTTTTTTACCCCCTGACACTAGAGGGAAAAAATGCTGTGGCATGGTGAGGAGATAAAGTCGGTTTTGTTCCAATTTCATAGCTCTCACCTAACCTTCTTGTCTCCTATTCCTCAAGGGTCCTATTTTCCAACATCATAACATCTGCTTTTTGTTTCTTGACCTTGCACTTTCCCTCTTTCCCTCTTTCCCTCCAAGCTATTCACTTATTTCCATTCCACTTCCTCCTTCTCACCAGGACATCAGCAGGGGGAAGTGCAGGTTAAGCAGAAAACAGAAATTTCCTGTTCATAGTCTTGATTTTCACTTGGCATTACAGACAAACTTCTGCCTTCCCTTCTCTCTCCAGTAACAGCAAGTTACAAGCAGCTTACCACAGAAGCCAAATGCTATGCAGTTTCCACTGAGTATATGAAAAATGCATTTTTTAACAGTGGTTCTTTTGCTCTTGTTTCCCCTGCCCCCTGTAGGCTTCGTCCAACCTTATAATTCCTATGTGAAATGACACTCTTGATACTAGACATGTAGCACCGTCTCAGCTCCTATGAATTCCTTTTCATTTCTCAAAAGAAAGGAAGTGCTACAGTTTTGCAATGGACTTTTTTAACATCAACTTTTTTTTTTTTCTTTTTAAGAAAAGATACTATTTTAGCTTAAAATTCACCCAAAATACTCAGGCTGAGGCAGACACCCGACATAGACACCTTTCAGTGCTGTGGTTTAAGTTCAGCGGTTATAAATAATTGCAGACAGAGACTGTAACTTCACAACAATTAAATACAATGAAGATGTAACTGTATTAGTTTAATGAATTAATTTCAACTTTTCTCCACTATCCTTTTTCCACAGATTAAATTACATGTTAGCTTAGGGTTCTCCAACTTCAATAGTTGTAAGGATAGAGCTGGGACTTGTTTGATTTTTTTTTTTTTTGTTTGCTTTTCAAAATGCGGGTGCAAGACAATAAAAGCTGGTTGGTCATCTACAGGGAAAATACAAATTTACAGGAAAGTCATTGCAACTTCCATTTCCTTTCAAGAGACAAAAACCAGAAAACAAATTGTTCCAAAGCAGTTATAGATCAACTTTTACTCATATTATGGTGATTACCTTCTACTTTAAAACATCAAATGAAAGAATAAGTGTAATTTATTTCTGCCTGTTTTGCAGGGTACAGGTGTTAGTGACAATAATATATGTTCTAATGTACTTGTTTTGCAATATCAAGTTCCTGTGTAATTTTTGCTCCTATGAGTGCAAATAACAGGAATGTATTTAATACATTATTTAGTAACCAGGCAGAATAAGGCAGAAAATTGCAAGATAAATCAGATCAAGGCAAAAGTAAACATTAGCTTTCTTCCTTCTCTTCCATTAACTTTGCTGAATATTTTGTCTCTTGTTCCAAGGTATATACATATCTGACAAAGCAACATTTTCAGAATTTTTCTTTAAATTTGTATTCCTAAATGAGAGGAAGATGATAAACATAAATTAAACTGACAATCAATGCTTTTTATGGCAAAAAGTTTTTTCTAATAATTTGGGAATGGCTTGGAAGTTCTTTTCTGGATATGAAGAAAATAATTCATAGCTGAGAATTTATATCTCAAGCTGTGATTTATTTTTCTTTTATTTATTTATTTTAAAATGGGAAAGGGGAAACTTTTACTTAATATTTAATTGGAATAGTTTATATGAAAATAGTGCATCATGTTTATATTTAAAGATGTATATTTCTACTTTGAGAAGCAGATGGATGCTCAAAATGCAGTCTAGTTATTTATCTGAAAGCTATGAGAATATCTAGATGTAAATAGAAAAAAAACCTTTTTAAATGCTAACAAACTTTTACCTTATCCCTTTAGGAACATAAATATTGGTTTAATTGTCATCTAAAAATGAAGTGTCTTTGGCCATCCATTGAGTAGTACAACTTAATTGTTTATGAGCCAGATGTAAAAATAATATTTTCAAAATCTAGCTAATAAGGGAATCAGGAACTCACTAACTGAAGGTGAGTGTCTACAATCCCAAATAGGCTTTAGAAATTACAAGGCCAGGTTTATGTTCCAAACGAGTTTAAATTATGACCACTGGCACTGCATCATGTTGGCAATGCTGACAGGAAATTAATGTTTATGACAGTTCTTGTTAACTATATATCTCAGTTTCCTTAAGAGTTCTGGAAAGTCAGCCCTGTTCCTGCTGTTGCCACTGAGGAAATTAGTGTCTTAGCATGTAAGGAGCATCTGCTGTAGTCAGGCAGTAGCATACTGATACCAGTAGCAGCATTCACCACTGATATGGCAATCATTGACAATATCCATGATAGCATCCCTAGGAATCCATTCTCAAGTGGCTACAGGAAAAGTAAACCTGGGACTCCAGGGATCTTTTCCCAGATCTATCATCTCAGCTCTGCCTTCATCCTCTGCCCCTTAGCTTTCCTGTGGCAGAAGGAGCAAAATTCAATTTTGCCCTGATGAGAATTCATAGACTGCTCTGAGTGATAAACACATTCATGAAGAACAGCACCAAAGTATTGAACCAGGACATAATGGGTCTTTCTAATCACGCCCTTGCTCTTCATTTCCAATAGTCAACAGCTCTCAGAAGTGTGAAATGTACAAACACACAAAGAGCTTTCCATAATTTATTTGTGTTTACTGTGAATAAAAGAAATAATGTGGCAAACATTATGTTACCTTTGTCCATTAATAAAATATTCCCCAAAAGGTTAATTATACAAAAAGAAAAGGCAGTTCAGCATTTAGACACTATATTAATACATTAATTAAGCCTTAATGATCAGGGTCTGTAGCACTTCTGAGGGATTAATGACCAGTTGGGAGAGTTGGTGGCCCAAGACTTTTCCACAGGTCATTTATTCCATCTATTTATTCATTTTCTAAGAAATGTTCCTTAGTCAAGGTCATTACCGATAGGTCACTTGTATAAAAATAAATTATAATAACAACAAACCCCACCTTGTTATGTTTTTATTATTATGGAATATTCATCCAAAGCATATACTCTCTCTTTAAGCCATGCTACATCTTGTGACAGCCAATATTTAAATTGGTAGGAAAGCAATTACATAGATATATTTTTATGTTCACTTTTATTGTCAGAAACAGAAGTTTACACAACTTTCTTTTTCCTGCTAACTCTGAGAAAAAGTGAGAAAAAAAGTCAAAATCTACTCTTGCATTTTTTGCAATAAATTATCTTGACTTTTTTTATATGTAGCAATGATTTGAAAAGCTAAAATTCATAGACTCATTAACAAAATTGTCACGTGTGAAAACAAACAAGCAAAAATCCACTAACAGATTTCTCCCAATTATTTTTTCTTCCAGTTGCCTATCCTGCAAACTGACCCCGAGATATGAAAATCAATGATAGTTTTCTTTATTGAATTAATTAATATCAAGCTGAAGCCTTTACTCAGACCTCTGTCCTGCTGGGGTCACGAAGTCCACTATCAGGAAGTTATATCCAATGGAAAGGAAAGCAAAACAGCGTACATCATGTAAAAATTACCAATCTGATAAACGTATGTCCAAGAGACCACTCCCTACACCTAGTGATCTTGCCAGTTTGCCATTTCAGCTTCTTTCTTAGGTAAAAAGCTAACATGATTCTTTTTTCCAAAATTTCAATTCCTGTAATCATCACAATCTTTTGTTGAAATTATTTACAGTTTTTGGGTCCTACTTAATGGTGAGTAGGATCAAGAAACTTGCTGTTTCTTTGATAAACGGAAACAGTATGGTTATTTTTTTCATTTTGATAATAGTACAGAGACCACATTTATTTGCAGATATAGAACTCAATATGACATTAACTCTTAGGAACACCATTTCATAATGTTTTGCTGTATTTTTGATTTTTTTTTTTTTATTTTAACCTTGTGTAGTCCTAATTATTACATGGAGCTTTATATTTTCACTTTCCAGAGACTATACTAACTTCCCATTCATTTCTGGATGTAAATCTATACAATTGTTTTCCTCTGTAGTTATATGTGACTTGGGACCTGTCTTTTCTCCTTCTGCCATGTTTTTGAGGCTATGTCTACACCATGACAGCAGGGATTTCTGAGCCTGAGCTAACTGCAAAACTGGAAGCTTGGAGTAACCAGATGATGGGATTCGTAAGCCAGCATTTATTTGCTCAGGCATAGGGCCATGCAAACAAAGCTTTCTCAACTTTAACAACTGAGCTGTCTGTCTTCACAGACCCTGTGGTTGTCATAATCTGGGAACCTCTGCACCATGTGCTGTTCCCTAATGTAGACTTGGCAATAGCCATTCCTGCTAGGTAAGAAGATTCAGTGATATTTAGATTTATGCATAGATTCTGCTGATAACAGTGGGCTCAAAAATGTCCAGATACTTAATATTTAATTACGTAATGTTTTTACTATCTTTGTGCATATCCAATAATTGATCAGCTAGCAGACGATCTCAGCAAAAAGAATAATACATGAACAAGAGTGGAAGGTGGACAATGTCTCTTTACTGTAGTCAGTGTTAGCTCCTTTGATAGTGTTCAGATGAGTGTTTATTCTCTTTATTTGTTTTCCTTTGTGTTTCTCAAAAGGCTTTCCAAGAATATGAAATCATCTTCATATGTATCTGCAAATGTTTAAAAAAAGAGTTGGCAGAGCTCAAATCTCCTCAGATGCTGAACTATTTTGGCTTCAGAGAGATGCTAGTAATGGAGCTTGAAATTCAAACACTGCACTAAAATATTGTGGAGAGTCTGCCACCTTTGCTAGGTTTTCTTCATCTCTGTTTTACACACAAGCTTCCTCTGCTGTGATTCCAAGTCTCTTTGCAGGCAAGGCTTTGTTTCTGTAAGTTGCTATTATGCTCTGACAAACTAAAGGAAGCTGTCAGATATTCTACTTTGATGTCATCCAGATCCAAACAGAGAAGCTTTTTGTACAAACAAATCATTATCATTTCCTTGCTGCCCTTTGCCAGTGATTGGCACATGTACTAGTGGAATGATACAATCAGAATCTCATCTTTTTTTTCTTTTTTTTTTTTTTTGTTTGGTTTGTTTTGGTTTTTTTTTTCCCTTTTCCCATAATAGATGAGAATGTGGTATCTATTTACTGCTTTGGTCATAAGCTTTTTACATTATTTTAGATATTGGGCCTTGTGATGAGTCTTCTAAAAATCAAATACTACTGTGTTAATAATTTTCTCAGACTTGGCCAAGTTTTTACAACTTTTTTGCCAGAGGTTGTATATTCAACCAATGTTTAGTTTCTGGGCTTAAAACCAGACATATAACAAACCCAACTCCCCCCCCTTTCTGTTTAGTTTTTATCTTCTGTCTATGTATTTATGATGTCCAGCTGTATTCTGACTCCAAATTTGGCAAGGAATACATTTAGGGTCTTCTTATGATATTTTAATGTATGCATATGGTTCAATATATCTTTGCTACTTAACAGTTCCCATTATATTTTAATTCTTTCCCCAAAGCTCTCCTTAAAAGTAAAATGAACAGAAACAACAATCAGCACTGACAGCCTTTCAAATAAATATGTGAAACAGAAACAATGGAATTAGACATTCTTCATCCCACTGCTTTTTCTCTTAGGTGTTATGGCTTGTTTTCTTGAAACCTACATCTACACTAGATAAAACAAACAAACAAACAAACAAACCCAACTCCCCCCCAAAAAAAATAGAAAAACACAAAAATCAGGCTGAAAGAATGTTACTTTAGATTTACAGTTAAATGCAAAGTTAGGAAATGCAGTTTGATGTTTGCTTGTGCAGCCTCCATTCAGTCTGTATTTGTATCTTAGGTACTTAGTAATTCATGAGTTCCAATAAAAATGATGTCAATAGAAAGTGCATAATGTACTTGCACCCAGAGAGGTGTATCCAGTATGTATAAAAATACAAATCCAATATTTCTGAATTTTGAGTGCTTCCCTTGCAGCCTGAGTTAAAGTGATCCAAGTCGTGCTTCATAAGCTGCCACAAATCCATAGGAATCTTCCCCATCTGGCTTTTCCCCACAGAAGGGAAAGCATCTGTTAAGGAAGAAGTACTGTGCAAGGAGTCAAATGGCTTGTCCCACATCTGCTTATAAACCTCCCCAGAGACAGAGGTTTCTACTGCTTCCATCACACTGGAAGGAATGTTGAAGGAATCTCTGCCCTAACAAAATCCCTCTGAGTCACACAGAGCAGCTCACTGCTGCTTCTGCCTCCTGGAAGGCAGAACGTAAGGGGGCTGTGGCACTCCCAAAACATTTGATTGTTCCTGAAGCTGGGAGCCAATTCTGATGTAAATAGTATCCTCTGGTACAAATGCTGTTCAATTTACTAGCTTCTAAGAAAAGAAAAGTACGAGCAGAAAAATCTCCATCATCTCCTATGAGGATCAAACTGCAAGCTCTTAGGTTTATAGCACAGGCTTTTATCATATAAGATACATGACTAACTACATTAGTTGACATCCAGATACTGTCGCAGGAGGAAAGGATTCTGCTTAAGCCACAGGCATTGAGCTGATTCTTTCACATCATTGTTCCATATCTCCTGGCTGTTCCTAGGATGACATGTGCTGCTGCAGCTGTATTGGTTGGGAAGATAGTCCTGGCTATAGTGGGTATGCTTAGTTATTATTTTCATATTTGCCAAAATGTTTGGGATAAATGCAAGTGAGAGAAAAGCCATAACACATTTCAGCCATTCACATCACAATAAAAAATCAAGCAGAACATCTTTAAGTGAAAAAAAGATTCCATTTGTCCCAGGGAAACTGCATATCATATCGGAGGTAATAGATGATAGACTGAATTTCTCATAAGAGATCTTTAGATAATATTTTTATAACCCAGAGTGTTTCTTTCTAACCAAAGGAGTCGTCTGTAGCTTCCTTTAATGATTATGGAGTAAGCGCTATCAGGACAGAATATCATCTTGTTTGCCCTTAAAGAACTGTCTTGTTAAAAGTTTTCATTAGGTCATTATTTTAGAGATAGCAATGGAAAGTCATTTGTTTCCTAGTACAAAAATTGGCATCAAAAATGCCTCTAGATCCCAATTTGTGCTCGATTTTTAATGCAACAGAGTAAATCAAACAGTAAGATTATAAATCTTGCAATGTATCAGTTCAAAATAATTGATAGCAAGGGAACGCAAAACGTTTATACTTTCCTTTAGCCTACAGTTTACTATCAGTGAATATCTCTAAACTATGAGATGAACCAAAGTCCCTCATTAGGAAGCTGAAGATATGTACTTTGCCTTTGTGAAAAGCATCTGGGAAAAAAGAGCTTAGACTCTGAAGCTGCAGTGTATAAAGGAAAAAAACCCATGAAATACATCCACATGCCAAGTCCAGCAAGATACAATTAAACAAAATAAATAGAGAAGATTTTACCCACAAAAATGGAAAAATATACCTAGCTGCAGGCAGCAGCAACAGTAGAAAGAACATTTTAGCTGACAGTGGACACTGAAAAATCTGAACTTGCAAGTTAACTAAAACTGCAACATTTTATACCTTTCTGTGGCAGTTCATTTTAAAAAATGAATGCTATTTTACCAGATGTGCACTTGTTTTTCCCTTATTGTTGAGAGTATGAGTATAGAGATTTGTGGTAGCTTTTTCTCTCGAATCACTTCAAATCACAAATTCCTCAGAGTGTGGAAAGGCTATATTAAATATACAGAGCCCAGACAATGCTGTCAGTTGATTCTGGGAAGCAGCCAAATCTCTGACATTGGTGCTGCATTAATAGAACTCTGCACTGTGTTGAACATATGCTTCTCAACAGGCAGTATAATACTGTTTACAACAAAGAGATAGTGCAATCATTTGCAAAACTTTATTTTTGCCCAGAAGAAAACGTAAGATCAGACCTGATACTTCCATTGACAGCCAAAACAATTCTGAGGTTTCAGCACTTTGAAAATCAAGCTATTTAACTTGATACAGTACAATTTTACTTGGTACAGTACTATTTTACTTGGTACAGTATAGATTTAGCATCTTAATTTTAGGTACACATTAAAGCATCCTGACTCCCTTCATTTGTCCCATTCACTGAAGATTTGCAAATGCTTTCTAGAAACTGGGATCCAACGTTTCTGAAAGAAAACATTCAGTAACCTATTGTAAGGTCTACGTAACTCAAAACTGATTTAGTCATTTAAAATATAATAAATACACAGATGCACAAATCTAAGTGAAACTTATGGTTTAATCTATAAAGTAGGTTTAAGTCACCTTAACAAGCCAATTCTAACTGGCTACAATTATGAAATTCATATTCCTAAAGTAGGCACCTATATATAACATAACAATATTAGTATGATTTTTCTCTTCTGCGTTCTCTCTTACAAAGAGGTTTGTTGTTGCTGTTGTTGCAGTTTTGGTTGTTTGTTTGTTTGTAATTAATTTTTAATTAATATTCCCATTACAACCTGTGGTAGCTGTACTTGCCTTAGAAACAACTACAGAAACTAAAATTCATCACAACACATAGCCTGCTGTGCACAATCTCTGTGGAGAAGGATTTGTTTTAAATGAAGTCTTTCTTTTCATGATGACAGAAGTGCCTCACTTCATGATGTGGCTGAGGACGTGATGTGTCACTAAGGATTTACAGACTTCATTTGGGATCTGGAATCTTGACCTCCTTTAGCAAGAGGTAGAGAGTCCTGCTTTCTTTCAAAATATCATGGCGATATGCGTTTTTTCAGAGGATAAAAGCACTTATCCAGAATGTTGTAAACACTGACTGTATTTCTTTGCTTTGTCTAAACAGATATGGATCTGTACTTGTCCCCTCTCAGGATAGTATCCTAATCAGTAAAGCCTATGACCCTCAAGCCCTTCTGTTCAAGTTTCATGGGGCAATTTTAAGAAAGAAGAGGTGAAAGAATACCTCTTTAATTTAATAGTTAAGAAATTTACACTTGAATAGAGAAACCTCAGTTTTAGTTCCTACTCCAATGATTGTTAATAGAGAGGATTATCAGATACAAATATTTCACACGTGTTTACAGATAGTAACCAGAATCTTGCATCAGCTGCTCTCACTTTTCTGTCTCCTTCCAATGGCCAATATGAGTGCAATTAACTAAAGCTCTTTTTTTATCTTTCACTTTCAACTCACCGCATAGCTATGCTCCTCTCCACAAAATGAGTAAAAGCTGCTAGACTTTTTCATGATAGGCTAGAGAGAAGCAGAAACTGACTGTCTAAGAGCTTCAGGACCTCTTGCCTGAATACGCACACTGAATACACGGACATGCGCATTGAAAGGAAATGCACATTACAAAGCTGTTTCTTCCTTACCAGCAAACTAGGTCACGGCTTTGTCCCATTCTAGTTACTGACAGATATCAGTAAGAGCATATCATCTTCTACATCAAGAACAAAAGCAGAGCACTGAACTTTAAAATGCTGAGAGTTTAATTTGAGACCTGGTCAAGGAAACAGTTTCTCATCCTGAAGTGTGAGAACATTACCTCAGGGAAACACTTACATCAAAGACCCCATATCAAGCCCTAGAGGGTGTCTATCCCTTTAGAGCCAGGATATCCTGCCCAAATCCCTGCTGAGTGGTGAAGGAAAATACTTTCAATCAATCAACTTGACTGTAAGTCGGTATATCCTCAGGAAAAAGGCTCAACAGCAGCATCTCAAATGCCGTTATCATAGTCTTACTCTGCTGACCTATGGAAAGTTACCATGCAGCTTGTATGTAAAGAAACACAAATTGTCTGTGCAATTTTCCCTCCTGCACACTTCATTTTTTTCCTTTTTATTGTAGTTTTGAATTAGATGTCACTTTCTCCACTGGTTCTCCAATGCTGGTACACATTCATTTCTGTACATCTGGACACAGTGATTGTTATTGGGACAACCCTGATTTCATGTTTCAGAGTCCAAATGCTTGAAATTTTCCAGCCATCTGCAAATTTCTTGAAGTCCATCAAAATATGAAATGTCTTAGATTATGAAAACATATTGTCTCCTCAGTGCTTTCGGTGTGTATAACTAACAGGTCAAGTAAATGCATGAGGCTTAGATCATGGGAGCGCTCAGACATGGGATTAGAGATTGAGTAATTTATCACTTTCAAGAGTGAGGCAATTCTGAATAGTCAGGACTTTGTTACTTCAAAAATCTTCATGTAAAAATATGAACTTTGTTTTCCAAAAGAGTCAGGGGTAAGAAAGTGTTCAACAAGGGTTAAAGTACTGAAAATCTGGAATCAAGGGAAATAGGCCCTTCAGTCTAGCCTATGTTCTTTGGGGTCTGAGTTCTTTTATCTTGACATAGAGCAATGCCTAAATTTATTTTTAATTTTAGAAGGTGTTAATATTTTAATCCAATTTCCAATACATTTTCTTGTCTATCTGTAGAAATTCCATTTAAAGTTTTTCTTCTACTACCCAGCATAGAATAATGATCACATTAATTAAAATTTTAAAAATAATTGACTAGCTCCATTTTTACTTATCTTTCCACTTAAACCTTTCTGTATAGTACCTGTGTAGGAAATATATGTTGATTTAATATGCTTTATTTTAGTCAGCTCTGGTTTTAGCAAGATATCAATAAATTAGCAGTTGGGAAACTCTAAAGTACCTTCCATCTTTACCAGTTTCAGAAAACTTTCAGCAAGTCTAGACCTTGGAGAACTGCTGATTACTAGAATCATATTAACTCTTATAAAGCCCAGATACACAGCTACAGTGGATCCTAGCTACTTGTCCATGTGTACTTCTAAAATTAATAAATAAATTATCTTCCTATTTCATTCCCAGGTCCTGGTACCCAGGCAATTTACACCTCAGGTGGGTAAGTCTGTGCATAGGCTCTCTTTTTGGAATTCCACTTGATGTAGGAGTAGTTCTGGGAAGAGTTTTCTTTATGGAGAAATTCTGACAGGTTTTTTAAACATGATCCCACAAGGTATGGCAGCCTACATTCTTCAAAATCCTAGCAGATCCTGTACCTTCATGCCATATGTCAGGAAAGCCATCTAAGATCCTAAGCTTCATGGGTTTAAAATGTTACCCTTGGTAGGGTCACGCATTATTTCAGACATTGTGAACTGGACAAAAAAACCCCAAGCCCTAAAACATCTCTTATTGAAGCAAGAGCACCACATGTAAACCCAGACAACAAGCTATGCAATGAGATCACAGCTGTCTGCCCCAGGCAGCTATGTCTGTCTAGCTGAGGAGTGAGGACATGAGTTGTTCTGTACCACTGAGTCTTGAAGACCAGGGATCTCTCTCTGGGGGGATACTTTTAGCAATACTAATGTAGCTTGCTATTCCTAGACACGTTCCTATTCCTAGCAGAAGTGGGGAGATCTCTTTACAGGATTATATCCCACAAAAATATTTTCTTTTTATTAAATTGAAACAGGTAGTATGGCACTAATACATTTACACTGATCAGGTTTTTTTTGTTTTGATTTTTAGGGGGTTTTATAGGATCCAGATAAAAATTCATCATGAGGTAATAAAAGTAATCAGTATTTCAGTCAGCCTTCATTCTATTTCTTTCATCATGTGAAGGAAGGCACACTTCACTGACAACATTTTGTTTTCATTTAATTGTGACCATTTTATCCTTTTTTTTGCCAGACCTGAAGGACAATAGAAATGGCATATTAGAAGTAAAACAGAATATGTTATATCCATGCTCTATTGCATACAAGCAGGAGAAAAGCTTATGAGTGAGTTATCACATTTAATCAGGAAATATTTGTCATTTAAGTCACCTTGTGTTTGTTTGCTTAAAAATATTTTAAAGGAATAATTACTGACAAACATTCCTTTATTTATCCATACAGAAACAAAAAAAAATCTCCTCACTAATATGCTGAAATTGAGAACACTGAAGAACATGAGTAACTTTACTCCCAAGTAAATGTGTCAGGTACTGATGACCTAACTTAGCTCAACTTCCTGCAATTTTTCCTATGACTACATTTCAGCATTTGGTTCACTTTGGACCGTTCCCATGGTTAGATTATTAGAAAAAATCATTTTTTTTCAATGAAATTGGAGGTTTTATTCTTAAGTGCTTGTATGTTTCTTTTCTTTTTTGCATATGTATTCCCTCTTCCCACTTCCCAGATAAAACTCATGCTATGTGTGACTGAAAACAAGGCAAGTAAAAATTTTTCTTCTCTCCATTCTATTTATGGGTTTAGGGCAAAAATCGCAATATGATATGTGAATGCTCGTAATTTCTAACAATACAGTAATTTTTTTCTCTCTCCAGCCTGAGGAGCCTTTTCCATAGAAAGTTCTGAAAATTATTTCCAAGCATATTTAATTTCTTTTGAGAAAGTCATGTGTACCCCTTTCTTATTTAATGGACACTTTTCCTCTGGGCATTAAGGTATTTATTTTTTCCATTGACCCAAACTGAGGTGAACAACCAAAAAAACCCCAAAGCAAAAAAACAAAACAAAACAAAACAAACAAACAAACAAGCAAACAAAAAACAAACCCCAAACCCCAGAAAACAAACCCAGGCAGAAAGGCATTAGGTCAAATAGAAGAACAATAGTTCTCAACAGATGTTTCATTGACATTTACTCTTGAAATGAAGGTTGATAATGTTAAAGGGAAAAAAAGTTAGGTCAGTCTATTTTTAGGAAAATATATTTCTATTCTTAAAATGCTAAAAATATGCTCAAAATACCTAACTGAAAAAAAACNTAAAGAGAAGTTTACTTCTTCAGAAACTTTGGTCAGTTATGCTGAGTTGATGAGATTCATCATTCAGCTTTTCCTTTTCTTTAGGAAAAGGAGAAGACCCATTCACTGTATGGATCAGTTAGTGTGGTGTATTCAGACCTTAGCTTGCTTGCTAAGACTGCCAACAATTTTATCTGTGTTAGCAAATTATACATATTGCTCTAATGTATTTGCTGTATTAACAATGTTTCATTAAGAAGTCAGCTGTAATATCCCATTTGGTGGTTTCAATGTACTTTATTATTGAATCTGCCTAAACTTGAAATCTAGATTAAAATCTAAAGAAGAAAAAATGAGTGTGGAAAATGATCATATCTAATGCCTAGGCATTTTTTTCCTTTTCTTTTNGAACTTTTTCTAATGCTGTGTGATGCTTTAAAAATATGCTACTGATGCCTTAGGCCTTATATGTTCAGTATTTTAAAACCTGTTTGCAAAATACAGCCAACTGGCATTTGTTCAGAGGATGTTAATTACGTCTATTGGCATTTAGATGGGAGATTAGGAGAGTAAAACTCTGCACTGCTCTTTGTGCACCATCTTTTTATTTTTAACTTGTTGCTTGAACATTATTGAAGAGGACAGTCTGTCACAGATTAGTACTGTTCAGTAAGTAATCTATTTCAGCTTCACATTCTTTGCTGAAATATAAATAATACATCAAAAAGAGTCTTTTTTGTTGCTGTTTAGGTTTTTGATCCTTTCTAGTCAAAGACTAATATTAAGGAACATTTCACTTGTCTGTGCTAGTGAGATAAAAAAAGAGAGAAAACACAAGATAGTGAAGGGGAAAAGAAAAAAAGAAAAAGAAAAAAGAAAACTTGAAAAACAATACTCCTACTAGCATATTGAACATGGTTCAAAAGAATCAGCTGATCCTCCCATCTGCCAGATGGGTCCTACCAG
Source organism: Pelecanoides urinatrix (assembly GCA_013400755.1). Classification (NCBI taxonomy): domain Eukaryota; kingdom Metazoa; phylum Chordata; class Aves; order Procellariiformes; family Procellariidae; genus Pelecanoides; species Pelecanoides urinatrix. The sequence continues at coordinate 25,438 of VZTQ01006653.1, forward strand.
CTATGTTTCAATTATGAGATGGATGTTCTCTAGGGCACCTGGTACACACAACAGAAATCTTTGCTTGTTTCCCCTTCCTGATTTTCTTTGAGTGTAAGCTACACCCAAAATAAGTTTGAAAGCTGCTTGTTTGGACAGTTGTGTAAGTTTGAACAGAAACATATTTTCAGTATTTTAAGATCATTCACATATATGTACACATATATATTTTTGAAAATA
>VZTQ01006653.1:35068-102196 GCA_013400755.1 Pelecanoides urinatrix
GTTACTTGGGAGAAGAGACCAAGCCCCACCTCACTACAACCTTCCTTCAGGTAGTTGTAGAGCACGATGAGGTCTCCCCTCAGCCTCCTCTTCTCCAGACTAAACAGTCACAGTTCCCTCAGCCGCTCCTCATCAGACTTGTGCTCCAGGCCCTTCACCAGCTTCGTTGCCCTTCTCTGGACACGCTCCAGCACCTCAATGTCCTTCTTGTAGTGAGGGGCCCAAAACTGAACATAGTACTCAAGATGCGGCCTAATAGTTTCCAACAAACCTTACAGAGGGTTAAAACTCTGGTTTAATTTTGTCTATTTTCATCAACTTAAAACAGTAATTTAAAATAAAATATGTTTCCAATAATACCTTTTGTAAACTGGATTGAGCAAGAAAACAACAACAAAAAACCAACCANAAATCATATGATTTCAGAACTTATGCCTATAAATAATTTTTAAAAAAGGTTATATGTAGTAAAAAGTTCAAGAGTAGTGTGCAAATTGCCATCACTGCAGATCAAATTAGTCTCAACACAAAATAATAAAGTATATGTGTAATAAACAATTAACATTTTGCAAGAAATAAAAATCTATTTTCAAATCTCATGTTCTAAGGTTAAATTTAAAAGTCTTAAATCAATGGACTAACTCAAGTTAGCCAGGATACATGATTACCTTGTAATTTCCACTATGATGTTTGCTTTTTCTGCCAGACAAACTTCTATCTGTAGTGACTGAAGAACAGCACCCAGGTCTCTCTTCCCCACTTCCCTATTATTGCTCTGGCTTTTTCTCATTTCAAAGAAAGCTTAAATGGGAGTTGCAAGAGAGAAAAAGACAATAGCTAAGGAGTTAGGCACACTCAAATCAGTTAAGGCACTGAAGCAGATTCTGTGCCACAATTCTTTCCCTGAACTGAATCATGGAGAGTTTGGAATGAGATCAGTGTTAACTTTTTTCATTTCCTTTGTTCCTTAGGATTTCCTAGAGCTCATTCTATGGTTTTAAGTCTGGAGGATATTTCTGTCAATTCAAAGATAATCTCTTCATTGAAATATATTTTACTTTTTTTAAACATGCAACAACCATTCTGTTTGAAGACAGGTTTTAGACTACCACATGAAGTATTTGAATGCATTGTGCCAGTGGCATTTAAGGTGTTCAGCTCACTGGATTTTATACTTTTTTTATATGAAAAAGTTATTTTATCTCCAGCTCAAAGTGGATTTTTCTTTTTATGATTGTTTTTGTTGCCTCTGAAATATTCTGTGACATGTGGATAGGAATATTCTAGTCAGGACTGGCTGAAATTGTGTTGATGTCTGCCATGTATGAATCTATTCTTGAAGCATTTTAAAATCCTTACAAGACTTGCAATTTGTTAATAGAATCATAGAATCATAGAATCACTAAGGTTGGAAAAGACCTCTAAGGTCATCNAGCTGCATTTTGTCACCATTGCTGAAAATATTATGAAATCTTATAATTTTTTTCATTCAATACCCTCCTGGGAGAAGAATTCACACACAGTTGTGGCTTTTCAGTTAAGTTTTGATAGATGAAGCTTGCAAAATATGGAGACATTTAGAAAACCATTTACTTGTTTTTTCTTTCCATCTTTTCCCTATCTTGGAGCAGCAGAAATAACAGGATTCAGAGCAAAAATCCTTAACTTGGTATTGTCAGTTTAAGTTAAAATATATCTGATATTTTATAGTCATGGCAGTAGGCAGGTGTTTATCATGTTAACCAAAATCTGTACACTAATATCCCAGGGAAAGTGTTTTGTATTTCAGCTGATCTATGTTTAACATGTCTCTTTCTAGCATTGTTAAAGTGCACTTATTTTTATTTTTTAAAATATATCCAGTTTATAATAAAAAAAATCAGAATTTTTGTTGCATTAGTATATAAATGTCCTCTCACACCATCAGTCAAGCCCAAAGTAGTCACCCTTTCAGTCTGAAATGTTCAGTAACCCTGAAAAAAATTCTACTAAAAAAAACCCCACCACCTAAAACAAACAAACAAAAAACCAACCCAAAAACAAAGAGAAAGCTTTTGGTAATCTTGTCAACATCAAGTTAAAAAGGGGTTACAGTGAAATAAATTCCAGAGTTAATAACCTCATTGAAAGCATCCTGCCAAATTACCACCAGTATCCAGCCCCCCACTTCCACTGCTTTTGAGAGTATGAGTGCGTGGTGTGATGGTAATTACCATGGTATCACACTGCAACAACGGTAAACAACCTAACAGCCTCAGAGATTAACTCTGTCTACTATATTATTGGCCATACTGGCCTAGAAGTTGCACTTACAAAAAGCAGATGTTGATTTACAATAACAAAAAAAATGAACTAGTGCAAATCCACCCCAGGATTTTATGGACATTATGCAACATCCATAGCAGAATGTACACAGAAATGTACTTTATGTTATACATCAAAATTTTATTGACTGGATATCTAACATGAACTGTGAAACTGGAACTATCTGCTGATGAAGACAGGTTTGGGCTGGCCTAAGCAGAGGGAGACTGAATGGAGCTAAGTTAGGTGGAATCTGTCCTTAGGCGAGTCACTGACTCTACCAATGTACTGGTTAGTGGAAAGAAGACATGAAGGAAAAGGTCAGCTGAACAAAAGGAAGAGTAAAAAAAGTTTTATAATCTGTATATCACCTAAGCATCTGGCATTTTGCTCCCCAGGACACACACTGCCTGCCTGTCTGTAAACAGATGAAATGAACAGAAAGAGTTTATGCTGTAGACCACCAAAGTCAAGAAGAAAATCTTATGGCTGCAACAAAGGTGTCCAAATCCTGTTTGGTTTGTTACTTTTTCATAGTATGAAAAGGTATACAAGCAGAGCATAGGTTTGTTGCAACCTAAGACAACATGAGACTTTCAGGTGGAGACTTATGTAGTAAACTAGCCTGGAAATAAAAGGTTACGAGAAGACACTGAGGGACTAGAAACCATGGCTAAAAGGCCAGTGCAACAGAATGATTTGATCAAGGGTTGCAGAGAAAGAAAAAAAGATCTGAAGATATCTAGTCTTCTGTTTAGTTATTATATACTGAACAGAGTACATTAAGCATGCATGCTTTTACGTAGCAAATATTTATACATAAATTTGTATCCTGTCATGTCAACTTTGTATCATGTGTCCATGCCATCCATGCCAAGTCTCTGTGGTCAGAGACAATAAGTACCAAGGCAGGCATTTGGGAAAAATGAAGTAAACATGTTGTGTGTACACAAAATATGTATCATAAGGTATACGTCACACGCGCACACACTTCCCAGTGCTGCGTTTTCTCAACTCATGTTTTTTCATTCTTTTGTGTTTGACAAGATGTTTTTCTCATTCTCTCACTTCCCTTTATCACTTAGGCTCGAGGAGTGTAGTGTAAGCTAGTCCTGAAGCTGATTTCTCAGTCACCCAAGAGCGGCGAGACCAGGATCTTGAGAAATACTATGCACTTACAGAGAACCTTGATTTTCACAAGTACCAGCTGATCTGGGCAAATTCAATCAAACTGCTCCAGTGAATACTTTCCTGGTGGATACCCCAAATCAGGCACTGCACTGCCTGTCTGAGGCGTCAAAATGCGGTATTTCCAAAGGTGCTGTCGAAAAGGTGAGAGTCTCAAAGGTTCAGCACCTACCACTGGCAAGAGTATATAAAGTAATTTCATAATGTTATATCTATACCTCTGTATCAGTTAGTACTTCAAAACACTAATGACTGGTTGAAAATTGTTAATAGTTAAAACCCACTTTCAGTTGATGCACACATGATGGAGTATTTTGTTTTCCCATCGCTGTGTCTGTGGCCTGGCAAGTATTTCATGTTTCATATAGCAAGAATTTGAGCAGTTGCAGACATCACCTGGTGTGGCAAACAAAACCAAGATTTCTCCTCTCTTGGATTTCAGGCAATTACCCAGCCTGAATTCCCCTGTTGGGGAATAATTGGTTCACCAGCTGATAACTGCTGTGAAATAGGTACAAGCAGATATAAGTAACAAAGTCACTACCTTTCACACCAGTTTCTCACTGTAATTATTTGCTCTTTCTCTCAAATATAGTAGTGTATACAGTGTAGGTAAGGTAAATTGCTTCCCATTATTTGCCATTTATCCTACAGTGTTCGTAGTTGTGGAACCTTTCAAATACAGCACGTTTTACTGAAGTTTAAGAGTTGAGAAAGTAATTTAAAAATATCCAACTAAATCAATATATACCAAATATTATAAAGGGACCTAAAACATTTTGGGGCTTTGCATTCACAAGCTGACTTGTATTTCAGTGAGACTTAAAATGTCTATGTTGTGAATGATTCGATGTGTATAAGCTATAAACAAAGCTAATGCTTGATAAAAACTAACTGAAATCTCTTGCATAGAATAAACAACCAGAAGTAACAACATAAACTATAAATAGATGCATCTAAGATAAAGACATAAAAAAAGAAAGATTGAAGGTAGTAATTGTGTTGTATATAACGTGCCCTTTATTGCTTATTACTAAGGTATTTAATGCTTGATTCTGGAGAGCTCAAGGAATAGACAAGCATTCTTATTTCTACATCCTTTTTCTTTTTGGTCTTGATGAAAAGTCACTTTGTAGACTGTAAACACATTGTCACTAGTATATGTGTATGTATGTAGAAATTTGCATAGGCAGATGACTCTAGCCGCTGCATTCTCTGGGCAACAGAGGTTAAATAAGTGGTCACAGAATACATTTGGAATTCCCAGTGCATTTTAAATTTCCCTGCTTTAAAGATTAATCAATGCCTTTCTCTGTCCTAATAGGTAGAAATATGACTGCAATTTACTTCTGGTTCAGCCAGGCTAAAGAAAATTTGGGGCTCTCAAATTAGCAGTAGGATCAGTAGTCAAACCACTGTATAATAGTATACTGTGCTGGCCTTTAACATCAGCACTTTTCTTTTTACAGAATAGATTTCATGGCAGATTTCCTCAATATGTATACAGGGACTTTTTCCATCCTATTTCAACTAGAACAACCAACAGGGGCACTTTTACATTTAAATGTACAGTATATTATGGTTATTTATGTCACATTTGACTTATTCCCCTAAAGAGGAAAAGTCCAAGGACCATTTAGTTTTCTATACTGTACAAAGTGAATGGAATATATTTTCCAGGGATCCAGATATCCATTATCTGCCACTGGAAGAAGTGGCTCAGCTGTGAAAGTTTTTTTCTAGGAGATGAGGACGAGATGTTATGAGATGTTACTATAAGAAATGTTTTTAATAAAGCTTCCTTCCAAAAATTCTACTGAGAAATTCATAAGCATAGTGTGAATAAATAAGCTATATCAGTCTGCATGGATAGAAGAAGGCCAAAATACTTCTGCTTCTTGATTCACTTTGGCAGTCAGAGACCATTAATGATATCGACCACTAAAGTAAGTAGTGCTATAAATAACATCTGACTTTTCTCTCATTCTCCATTTCAATAACAATATTGGCTTTGGAGAATGCCATCCCCATCAGTGTCACTATTATTAGGGGGAGGAGTGATTAACTGTAGTGCTGATGAACAGAATCATCAACGATATGTGGAATATTGTAAAAAAAATAATACTCTCCTTTTTCAAGACAAAAAAGGTCAGAATTTACACCTACATCAAAATATACGTGAAATTAAAGGTCTGAAAAAATTCATTGCTATAAAAGCAATGAAAAAATACTTTGCGTATCAGCAATGTCAGGTGTCATGGAAATAACTGACAACAAGGGCGCAAATGTCAGACATTAATATTCACATGAAAATCACTTCAGATTTAAATCATATCATAAAAGACAAATTTAACTTGAGGGCTACATCCTTATCCTTTTGATAACTGCAATAGCAAAACACAAAGGAAAAATATCCTCCAATAAGCATACATTCCCAAGATTTACTTATACGTTGGGATAAAGTGGTGATCCACTTGGAATGGGAGCATAACCTACTACTATGGCCTAATGATTGCAAGTAGCAGCATACAGCATACAGTTTTCCTGTAGGAAAGGACAATCAGTTAAACAAGCACAGTAATTGCAGTATCTTCAATCTCAGGATAGAACTTCTTATTAAAACATAATGTCAGATACAGGTAGTACAGCACTAGTGAAGGAAGACTGTCTAAGAATAAAAGGGGCAAAACATTCCTTGATTTGCACCACTTTCCATGGCTGATATGACCATGTCCTTGTCCCCAGCATAAGTCCTACAGAAAACCTAGTCTGAGAGGTAACAGGTAAAATACAAAAAACAGAACAGTTGGTCCATCAAATTTACATTCTTGCAGGCCTGGAAGAATATTGCCTTCAGAGAGGGTGTTGACAAGACTGTTGTTCAAGACCAAGGGAAGAGAAAGAACATACTATTTATCACATGCTTGATGACTTGACTCATGATTCTATGGAAATTCATCATTAAAAGTTTCTTTTGTCAGCCATGGATATAAAATTTCCTTGAGGCCAGTCCCCCTGTCCAACAGATAATGTCTTAAACATGGCCATGCTGACTACCCACACTGGTAAAGCAGTAAACAAACAAAAAAAGAAATAAATTAAAAATCTAAAGGAGTTCTTGAATGTAAAAAACAATGAGTTATATAACTCATATTTTCTCAATATCAATAAATATAATATTAAAATAATAAATACAATACAAAAATCAAGTCTCAGACTTCTCCGAGTGTAAGCCTCTATGTTGCAAACAGATTTTTTGCTTCATAAGTCTTCTTCATTCTTCATTTTTCTTTTGTTGGGCTTTTACTCACGGGATACCTATCCAAGAATGTAAAGTATTGGTATAACTGTAGTCATCTTAGTGGCTATATAAATGGAAAATACAGATTAATTAAAGCTAGTGGAAATATAGTGAAATTTAGAAACCCTTTATGGAAGATAAAAGGAAGAACCTAGAAGAAGAATGCAGACCAAACATACTTGATATTGTAATACAGAAGCTAATAATCTTTTCTGCCATAACTTTGCTATAGGCAGAATGTTTGGAATTCTTCACACAGTTGTGAAGATTTGTCATACAGTTTTTCTGCTAAATACTTGCAATATTTAACAAATATTTTGAATTTTTTTAAAAAAAATAGTAACAGATTGACGATCTTCTCAAATAAGAAGACAACTTACATTATGGAAGTGAAAAAGGTAATATTCCAAATTCAAGTTAACTGTAAAAATGGAAGGACAATGTGACAGAAAACAGTTACTTATTGTTTTTGGTATTACAGAAATCAGTTTTCAAAGATATAAATCAGAAGTCATGGTCACAATGTTTATTTGTTTATCCTTGGCCCTGAGAGCCTACATATATTGCATGGCTTTGGTAAATCCCTCCTCATCCCTGTCCATCATTCCAAGCATCAGTTTGATCATCTGTATGATTATTAAAGGTAAAAAGAAAGTAATCTGAAAAATCCAGAAGGTGAGGGGGAGGAAGTATTTTCCTTAAACATTCAGCTGTCTTAAAGTTCTAGAAATAGTTATGTATACTTTTAGTTTTATATGTGATTATCAACCAAACCATTCATTGGTATTATTAAAATGTTTAAGTGCTTTGCTGATTTTAAGGTTTACAAAAGACTTTCTTAAGCTTTTGGTAAATAGAAAATAAATAACCAAAAATGCCCAGGGAATCTTTTTACACTTAACCGTTATAAACCATGTGAAGGCATATTGTCATCTTGAAATAATTGCACTAGGAAATAAGTGTCTCTGAATTTCACTCAGAGCTGTTACACTTCTCAAGAGTCTTTTCTCAGTCAATATAGTACAGAATTAAAGCTGTCTATGCAGGTAGTCTTCCACTGGATTTCTTCTGACTTCATCTTCCTCTGATTTCAAGTGCACAACAGTCAAAACTTAATTAGTATTTAAAAGGACTATTGAAATTGATCTAACATGGCCTACACTGTAGTTCCTCAGCAGGTTCTCATAAAGGAACTAAGGAATAATAATATTTTCATCTTTAAAGAAATACAGAAAATAGTGTTGAAACAAATGGAAACTTGAGGTCAGCATAACAAATAGTGCAACTACTAGAATAAAAAGTATTGGAAAAAGTCCTGCAAAGAAGTAAAAAGTTACAAAATATCTGCAAAGTGAGAAGTTGATAAAAGAACTAAACTCATACGCCATAACTTAATTCCATAAATATTTATTACCATTATAATTGTGTATTTTTATAATAAATTGTAAACTTTGTGAGAGCATTGTGCAGTTTTAAAGGGAACTGTGCAATAGACTGGCACTGATAAACAGAAGAACAGTGTATTACTTCAAAAAATGTAATGTTGAAAGTAAAAGCTTTTTAAAATTGAGACTTCCTCACCAAGCTTTTACTGATTATTTTCTTCAATGATACAAAAAAAAGAATGTGTTCAAAAGTGGAAACTGTATATTGGGGAGGGACATTCATATCCTTACAAAAAGTTAGATTGGGCAGAGATCAGAATAGCTCAGTAGCAACAGCTAATTGTTAAAATATTATTGATCACGTTTCATGTAAAGAATAAAGAAACAAAAAGGAACAAGCACAAAGAAAGTAACAATGTCAGGACCAAGTTCCAGATTAAGTGATTATTGGTAGTGTTGATTGAGAAAGGGAATCAAAGAAATTTTACAGTATCATTACTCTTTCTTGAGAGAAAGGAAATCATGTTTCGTCTAGGAAGATGATTGAATAATTAGACAGATGACTTCTCAAGTAAGGTTCTTAATATGATTTTAAAAGCCAGAGCTTTCCAAATTGAGTGTAGGGAGATATTTATCACACTTTCCTTTGTATCTTTCACAGAGATATTTTTTTCCCTTTGTATCTTCCACATAAAAAATTGAAGGAACAAGTTATCTATAGGAGGACACACAGAAATTACCAGAAGTTCATTGTTAAAACCCAGGTTAACTTCCAAGCTCTTCTCTGAGTAATACTATAGGAGAATTTGTTCTAAATCAGTTACACACTGATGAAAGTAGTTGATTGAACTGTTATCATGCTATGTTGTTTAAATTTATGAGATCTCTTATGGAGATGAGTTTCTGAATTTTGCATTTGCTGGTTTGCTGGCATGACTAAAGAGAATCCTCATTTCTTTGTATTGTTGTTGGATTTAATAGAAGAGGGAAGAAATTAGTGGGGTTAAATTACTAAGAAAATAAAAATACTTATGTTGTACATATATACCAGGAATATTCCAAGGCAACAGAGAATAAGCGTTATCAAAAATCTTAGATAAGGAAAAAAAAGAAAAAAAAAAAGAAGTAAAAATAGCTGGTGGTGTGGTTTAACCTGGCAGGCAGCCAAACACCACACAGCCACTCGCTCACCCCCCCCCCCCCATCCCAGCGGATGGGGGTGGAGAATCAGGAAAAAAAGTAAAATTCATTGATTGAGATAAAGATAGTTTAATAGAACAGAAAAGGAAGGTAAAACAATAATAATAATTATATAGTCATAATGCAATTGCTCACCACTTGCCGAACAATGCCCAAAATAGCAATCACTACTTCCTGGACCACGCCTCTTATTTATTTACTGAACATGACATCATATGGTATGGAATACCCTGTTGGCCAGCTGGGCCAGCTGTCTCAGCTATGCTCCCTCCCAGCCTTTTGTGCACTTGGCAGAGCATAGGAAGCTGAAAAGTCCTTGAATAAAGGGTACTCAGCAACAACAAAAAACATCAGTGTGTTATCAACATTCTTCTCATACTAAATCCAAAATACAGCACTAGGAAGAAATTCACCTCTATCCCAGCCAAAACCAGGACAGCTGGAAAAATCCTTAGAACAGATTGCCATTCAGCTAAATATATTTTAGAAACCTGAAATATCCTTGCATCTCTCACAAAAACCTTACAATTCTCTTTCTCCTTTTCTTTATGCACACCAACACCTAGGGTTTAATCAACCTTCAAAGAACAGTGTCATGTTTTATCTATCCCTTTACTCCAAGCCAACCAAACTAGGTCTAAATCTGACCACTGTTTTTTGAACTTTGGGCTGTGCCAAATCTTCTTTTGATGGCTGTGGCTGAGTACGGGCTTGATTTTACAAACATAAGAGTCTCAGGCAAGCTGTTTCTATATTGCTTAAACAAGTAGAATTCAAACATGAAACCAAAAGAGTTTTTCTGCATCAGAGAAACATTTGGCTCATCACACAGAACACAAACTGAGAACCAGCATATAGACACTGTGAATGATAAGGGAATTTGGGCTCAGTTGTGAATTTGAATCTGGATTACAGGCCTCCACTTATTTCATCTTGTGCCTTTATTTTTTCCTTTAAGTCTTGGACAAATAGAAACAGCAAGAGAGAACAGGAACATTATGCAGCAAATATCAGAACTGGAGTGCAGCATCTGCTGTAGAATAAAGCTAAATAATAGTACGGCAATCTAGTGCCCTGTAAGTATTAGAATATGCTTTACCACACAATCTCATTTAGAATGTAAAAGCAAAACTGAAGAACCTGAAAACATTTGTCAAAATCTTCAAAGTCAGAAATAGTAGGAAGACAGTAATATTCAGTGTAAAACAAAGCAGTTTTTTTCCAAGTTCTCACTATAGAAAGAAACTAAAACCCTAGCAAAGAACCAATTTCATCTCGTAGGGTCAAAAGTCAGACTCTTCCCTTTCTCTAGCTCTCTATTAGTTCAAAGTCCTTTGAGATGTTTTTATGACAGAATTTTATGCCCCCTTTTTTTTTTCCCCTCACCAAGTCATTCTGTTAAAGAAAGTGAACAAAGGGAAATACTCATTTCTTCCTCTGAGGTCAAGGGTTTGCACCTCAGTGATGTAAAAAAACCAATTAACTTCTGTGTGTCTGCTTATCTTTTACTTGTGAGTCCATCTAACCCTCAAATATGAGATATTCCAGAAACTACCAGTCTGCAGTATCATCCTCTGCACACTCTTTTAGACTGTGCTACAAACTATGCAGTCATTAGTGGAATCTTGGGCAAAACTATTTTCATCACTGGGTGAAAAAAACCCAAAGAAAATACTATAGAGAACAGTATAGAGAGAACAGTCCTATATATAACCTTCTGACTTTCTGTGTCCAATATATTGAAATTAAACATAATGTATAAAAAATATACATGCTATAAATATAAAACAGTATTATTTTATGTCATACATTAAAGTTTGCTATATATCAGTTTTTGAAAAGAAAGCCATTTGACATTTTCTTTCTCATAGTTCATTAGTAAAAAAAGATTTGGATGTTGCCTTTATATAAATGTATTCAGTTCAAGAAAAACTGAAAGTAAATTTTGTTCTTTCTTTCTAACAGCTTAAGCAGACCAGCTCTTCTTCCTTCTTCTTCTTCTTTTTTTTTTTTTTTTTAAGTATGAGGTGTGACATAATCAGAAGAAAATTTTTACTCCTATGCAGATCTGGATGCAGATCCAGTCTATGAAAAAATGATGCACTTTTATTAACTAGTCCGTTCTTTTACTGCCTTTCAACCACTGGTACTCAAATAAAAGTTTTATTCTAATGGTTTCTCAGTCTGATCTCTCTATTCTTTGGTGATCATCTTGTTTATGATACCACAGTCTTATTTACACAACATAGACTGTTCTCCCTAGCTGCTCATATTAGAATCTTAATTCTTCTTGGGTGGACAGTAACTAACAGTTCAGCAGCACTATCCTTGTCTTGGACCTTGCTAGGTACCTTTGGTAACATCCCAGACCTATTCTGCATTAAAGAGTTGAGGAAGTCAGTAATTGAACGTCACTGAGAGACATCACATATGAGCATGTTCATGCATGCTCAGAGCTTGTATTCTGAAATGACTCTGACTTGTGGAAGGGGCATCCCTTCAAATAAAAAGGTTCAAATTTTTCAAATGTAAGAATTGCAATGGGATTTGGCATCCAAAAAGTTGATTTGGTAAAGAGTAAAAAAAGAATGGCACTGCAGGGATATGTCTATTATGTCAATATCCTCTGAAATCTCTGTGAATAATCATTTTTCTGCCTGATTTATACCAGGCACTTTATTCTGGGTCTCTTATATTGGCACTGGGTGCCCTAGAAAGAACTACACTCTTGGGGTTTTTTTCTGATTTTTAACAATAATTGCAAGCATATAAATAAAAGAGTAGAAAATATTAACAATTGTCATAGGTTCAGCCAATACAGTAAAAAAAATCTTTGGCCATCTAATAAACAAATAAGAAATCTCAGACAGAAGAAAACCAACCAACCAACCAACCAACCAACCAACAATATTTGTTCAAAAGTATTATTTTTCTTTCTTTGTGGGTATGTAATATTTCTATTTGGACTTTGAATTTCTCTGTGCCTCATATATGCCTATATAGCTGGATATATTGAAAGCTTAGATAAATCTCAGAAGTCTGAGAAGTGGCTATGATCTTTTTTCCCAGGAAATACATCTATAATTTTAACTAAAACACCTAACTGTGGTGGAGGACAGAGTGCAAGTTAAGTGAATCATCCAGATAGGTGTGATTGTAGTATCCTTAAACATTTCAAGACAGAAATAAAATTCTAAATGTCTTAACTGGTAAAATTAGTTGTTAGAAGTGTATGCGGATAAAAAGGAAACAGAAAGACAAGTTTAGGCACTGAATCTAATAATTACCAAGAAAGAGAGAGACTGAAGGTTTAAAATTGGTTTAAAAGCCTCAGAGCAAAATTTTCTTACTCTCATTTCATAGCTGTTTATGAAAGAGAATGAAACTAATAATTGGCAAACAGTGAATAAAATGGGAAGTTTATATCCATTAAAGTTTCTTAACACAATTTGAACTTGAATAAATTCAGTAATGTGACTGTGAAAAGATGTTAAGTGAGATGTTGTGAAAGCTTCCCTCTTGTAATTTACCCATAGGAATTCACAGTACTAGAGAACTTTCTCTGCATCTATATTAGACTTAAGGGATTAAAAAATTCTATATCACATATTGTGGTGGTGCATTCCCCTCCCCGGCCTCTCCTGGGTCACTCTGTGAGCTCAGAAACTCCCATTAAACCTTGGCCTTGGTGTAATGAGTCAGGCGGTGAAGTGTCCCTTGACTGTATCAGGAACTCTTGTATAGCTGAGGTTGGGGAATGTACTGACTGTACCGGGAACTCCTGCTGCCTGGCTCATGTGGAGGACGAGAGCGGGATAATTCGTCATCCCCTTATCTGAGTTGTAGCTCAAGTGGAATGATACCATTGTTACTGAAACCTTGAGAGTTTTCACGGATGGCTAAAGCCAATCATCTTGTGACCCTATAAACAACGGTCCCAGTGAAGCCCTTTGAGCCCTCCTGGGCCACAGAGGGCTGTGCCCAGCATCTCCCTTTGAGTGGGATGCCTCTCAGACCTCACAAACTCTCGAGTTTGCAATATTCAGTGGACCACTCATTTGTGACACATACACATAATACATTTTGGGAATGTTTCCTTTTTCTTTCCTGGTAGGAAGAAAATGAAAGACTAGAAGAGAATAAAAGAAGATTAAAGGATAAGTGGGATAGCTGGGGGGGAAGGAAAAATGATGCACTACCCCATTACAAACCTCTGTCATGCACACTATCTCTTTGTCAGCTCCTTAACATGTCAAGAATATTCCAGCTCTTTACACCCACATTATTTTTAATTGTGAATAGGGGTGTGTCCTCTATTGCAGAGCTAGCCCTTTACAGGGTCATTAAGGTACTTCATTTGTGGTCAGGAAGGCATGAGTACCTTTTCTGTCTTTGATCAATCATAAAAGCCAAATATATATTTTCCCTGAATGACTGATAGCAAGAATTTGATTAAGTTAACCTAATGGCTTTTAGTTCATAGTGATATGCATTATCTGGGGACTTGTTGATATTTCAATAATCTGAGCAAATGTTCTCAGACTGTGAGAGCGATTTTGTGGCTCATGTATTACTGCTTACTTTCAGAGGATGATTTCTGTCAAGATAATATTACGCTTTAGCGTAGATTATTTTATTCAGAGAATAGAACTGTTGGACTGTATTTCAAATGAATTCATAAATTGTATATTGCCTGTGTACATATATGCTATAAAATATGGGGTTTGTTTCTGTAGTTGTAAAAAGGCAAAATGTATAGGTACATAGAAGTGCAGATAAATAGATCTGGAAGGGTTTTATAAACCCTCATTTATATACCCTCATTGTCCATTCAGTTCCTCTTCCTATCAGCCATACAGCTATACAGTTATCAATCCTGGCACATTCACCCAAAATGTTCTTGAAGATTTCAAGTGATCTCTTGTCTTCTCCAACAGCTATTTCAAATGGAAAAAACAATGCTTTACTATGCTTTAAAAAGGCGTGTTTTTCCCATCTATCTAATCTCTCTGGTTACAATTTGAGAACTTTACTTCTTCTATCCAATGTGAATGAGAAGAGGTATTCCTGTCTTTGCCACAGCTTTCTTGTAATTGAGGACTGCTGTGATGTGGTTTCCCCTTCTCTCTCACGCAAACATACACATGTATGTAATATACCCCATCTTCCCATGTCAACATTTCCTCATAGATCATATTTCATACAGGATTGATCATTCATTTTGCTAGAAAACTTGACTCAGGGAACAAAATGTAAATCTTGGTCTCAATGTTTACAAATGTTTAATGAAACACTGAAATATGTTAACAATAACACTGAAAATATTGGTAGTCAATGGGGAGATACAGTGTGGAGGAGAGACCAGGGCTGCCCCATGCTGGACACAGCCATTCCAGCCGGCTCCAACGGATGCATTGCAGGACACAGCTGAGCCCTGCAGGCACAGGTGGGGAGCCTCTGGGAAAGCATGTGCAAGAAAGGGTAAAAAAATTCTTAGCAGCAGCTGTGAGAGAGAGGAGTAAGAAAAATGTGAGAGAAACAGCCCTGCAGACACCAAGGCTAGAGAAGAAGGAGGGGGAGCCACCGGGGCAGAGATTCCCCTGCAGCCCCTGGAGAAGACCATGGTGACACAGATTGTCCCCCTGCAGCCCATGGAGGTTAATGGTGGAGCAGATATCCACACTGCAGCTCATGGAGGACCCCACACTGGAGCACATGGACATATCCTGAAGGAAGCGGCAGCCCATGGTGACTCCACACAGGAGCAGGCTCCTGGCAGGAACTGTGGCCCATGTGGGACCCATGCTGGACCAGTCCATTCCTGAAGGACTGTACCCCATAGAAAGGAGCCAGGCTGGAGCACTTTTTGAAGAACTGCAGCCCAGGGAGAGGAAACATGCTGGAGCCATACATGAAGGACTGTGTCGCATTGGGGTGACCTAATGCTGGAGCAGTGTTCAAATGCCGGGGAGCAATGAGAGGAGAAAGGAGCAGCAGAGACAAAGTGTTGTGAACTGACCACAAGCCCCATTCCCCATCCCACTGGGCCCCTCAGCCAGGGTAGGGAGGACATAGAATAGTTGAGAATTGTCGTGGTTTAACCCCAGCCAGCAACTAAGCACCACACAGCTGCTCGCTCACTGCCCCCCTGGTGGGATGGGGGAGAGAATCAGAAAAGTAAAAGTGAGAAAACTCATGGGTTGAGATAAAGACAGTTTAATCAGTAAACCAAAAGCTGTGCACATAAGCAAAGCAAAGCAAGGAATTCATTCACTACTTCCCATCGGCAGGCAGGTGTTCAGCCATCTCCAGGAAAGCAGGGCTCCATCACACGTAATGGTTACTTGGGAAAACAAATGCCATCGCTCCGAACGTCCTCCCCTTCCTTTTTCTTCCTCGAGATTTATATGCTGAGCATGACATCATATGCTATGGAATATCCTCTTGCAGCTTGGTGGGCACCTGGCACCCAACTAAAGTTAACCCACCACAACCTGTATTTATTTAACCTTTCTCATTACTAAAACTACATTTCACCTTCCCAAAAACTTATAAACAATGTATTTCCTGCAGTCAGAGCATAACAATAATGTGTAAATAAATATTTTGTAATGATAAGCATAACTTTAAAACATCAAAATAAAAAGAACATTAACTGGTTTAGGAGTTTATAAATAGTAGACAGCTGTATCTAGATAACTAGCCCATTAAGATTGAACACTTTCTAACAATATTGCATATGTGGTTAAATATTTTACAAGAAAACAACATCTTATTATGATCAGATATGTATAAGTAAATAATTTGATTGAAGAGCATTGATTTCTGACAGTAAACAAATCAAACACCTTCATAGACAAAACCCTGCTAGATCAACAGTAACAACAATTTTCAAGAAGTAGGTAATACAAATTTTTTGTTTCAAATGCCTAAAGTGAATGTTTATTTCATTAGTTCCACTTTCAGCTTAACGAAAACCTTATGTGACATGTCAAGAGCAGTGTCATCAAATCTAGTTGACATGGTTATTATTTGAAATTTTCAGGGCCGGTGTACATGATATATTCTTATTTGGCAAAATGAGGAAATAAGATTTAAAGATTGTTCACAGTTTTGAAATCAATTATTATTAAGTGCAGAAAAAGCACAATTTCTGCTTTAATGTAAAATTACTCATTATTGTCTGTTATAACAGTGGATAAATGCCCAGAAGAGAAAACAATAGCACCTTTTATGCTGTTCATCATACTGTAATTATGCTTTATTCTTCTCCATCTAAAATGGGTTGCTTGAATTGACAACAAATGTCAACAGATTAGCTAATGCTTGTTCTTCCTTAAACCATTTGTAGTTTTCAACAAAGAAGTATAGGTGAGTAGGAAGAGCCCTCAGTTAGTAGTGATATTTTTCAGTAGGAAAATTGTCTTCTTAAGCCTGACTTTAACACCAGTTTCAGACTATTCTTCAAACATTTTTCTTAAATGAGATAGTTCTCTGTGGACACTTGCAATTCAGTAACAAGAAAAGGAGTGATACAAGCCTCTTACACTTCAGTTTTCTCAATGTCTCATTCTCTTTCATCATCTCCAATTAAGAACCATATATCTATGTTTTCAAAGGCATTAGGGTTTGTCTTACATGATTTTTCTTGTTTTTGAAGAACATAGAAGTTGATAAAGTTCACTGCTTCAAAACTACTAAGATTTGTTTAGTAGAGTCACATATTCTTTTTCCCCTGGGGCTCTTTTTCTTCTTCGCACCCCCAGTCCTCTATTTATGTTTCAATAAGTTTCTTATCCAGTCATCCAGGTAGAGTTTAGTTTTCTCTATCTGACAAATAACATTGAAGTCTGTACAAATCGTGGCAGTTGCTGAAGATTGTATGCATATTTGGATCATTTCTAAATGCGTGAGTTATGTGTGTATGTCTGATATATTTGCTATGACAAAAACTTTTAAGCAAACAGATGCATACAAGACAGTATATAGATGCTCTGACCTCTGTTTCAGCAGAAATATTGCTTATAAAATTCACTTAGGACAGCATTTGACCATGCTGTGGAACCTCAGTTTGTCATATCATCCCGTAATAGCCAAAGTTACATAAAGGAAGAATGTCCATCCATGTTCTCCTTCTGTTATACAGCTTGGCTTATACTGAGTTACGTTGCCTAACCTAAAATTTTATCTGCAGCTTTTAAAGTTTGACGTTCATTACTTAGACTGTATTTATTTCTTTGGAAACAGTAATAAAAAGATGATTTTGGACAGAGACTACTACAGGACTATAAGACAAATTTTGATGTTTGGCATTGCTATTTACATATCCTGATGTTATGACTAATTGCCTGTATTTTGTGTAATGAAATGTAATGATTTGCTCTGCTATTGCCTCCCACAAATCAATAACAGATGATCCAGAGTTAATACATTCTACAGTCTAGTAGCACACTTTAAACAAGAAATAGGACTTGAGCACTTTGGGACATAATCCAAATGGTTGCACTTTAAATGTGAAATAATTACACTGTGAAAGGTATTTTTCTCATAATTGAGATGAGCCCATAACTACACTTCAGTCTTATTACAAAACTATGCTCAAGAGGGAAA
This sequence comes from Pelecanoides urinatrix, assembly GCA_013400755.1. Classification (NCBI taxonomy): domain Eukaryota; kingdom Metazoa; phylum Chordata; class Aves; order Procellariiformes; family Procellariidae; genus Pelecanoides; species Pelecanoides urinatrix. The sequence goes on from VZTQ01006653.1 coordinate 53,057, forward strand.
AAATGGACGTGGTTAAATAACATTGCTCAATATGGAGTAAAAAAAAAAAGAAAATTGAGAATTGTCATTCAGCAAGGAAATTGAATAAGCATAGAGTAAATTCCTCAATTCCAAATTAAGTGATCACCTTGTAAGGGTCTCTGAGAATTCACCAGCGGATCCTCATTAATAGGAAGCAGGTGGAAGTCAAATTGATTAGCAAGTCTCCGTCAGAGCTCTTCATGTATAGATGTAGGTCACAGCCTAATGGTGCATTGAAAGAAGAAACTGAAACACACTTTTGAGGTCCTTATAAATGGCTTACAAGTAAACAAGGTGGAAGAGACCAGTGATTGATCATGCGTGGATTTAGCGAAAAAGGTCTGGAAAAGGTAGACAAAGTCTTTTTCATCAGCATATGCCCACTGAGGGTAAAAACATGGGAATATAATTTTTAGAAGATAGGTGAAGGATGAGTATCATCATTTACACTGAATCTTATAGTGCCTTCTACATATTTGTGTGGATGTTGAACCTCAGTGCACTTAAGGTTTTCTCTCGCCAAATGTATATACTACACTATTTTTTTATGTTTAATTTTTCACGTGATCATGTTATAACTGTAGCTGAGGTAGAATAACTACAAAGGTGAGTGTTTGGAAAGAATATCCTGCTAACAGTTCTTTCAGAACTATTATAATGGTATTCCATAAGTATTTGGGGAAGGGAGAAGAGGAAAAAGAGAAAGAAAACTTGATGGGCTGCCAAATCACAACTATGTAGATTCTTGCAAATAACTTATCACTCAAGAATTTGAATATTTTTAGTGTTACACTCAAACTATTGGGATATTTATAGTAATAGTTGTGTCAGTAGTCACATGCCCTTTTTTATGCTTTGTGTTTCAATAACATGAAACATAAACATGTTTTAAACATGAAAATAATACCTGCCTAATGACAGAAAATGCTGTACAGATTATTAACTTTCAAGTAAACATCTGGAAAAAAAAAAAGAACTCAAGAATGTTGATAGATAAAAATACAGGTACATTTTTAGCAGGATCTGTTTATTCAGTGACAGTCCATTTGTTCTTTCATTTGTCCAGCTCTGTAAAATAATATTTCAGTGCCTGCACTTTATGTAGGAGCCAAGTTTTATGAAAAAAAAAAACAACCCTGGACAACATGGAATTGTAGAATTAATTAAGTTAGAAGGGACCTTGAAGGTTCAGCCACCTCAGAGAAACAGGGCCATATACATCAAGTTGTTCAGGACCTTTTCGTGTTCTTTTAAACATCCAAAGATGGAAGTTTCGCCACCTTTCTGAGTCCCTGCTCCACCTTCAGGTTTCACCAATTCATGAACAAAACCCAGTTATCTCTGCCTCTTTTTGTGCAACATGTGCTCCAGCCCCAATCATCACAGTGGTCCTCCACTGGACTCCAGTTTGACAGTGACTTGCATTGGGATCTCTAAACTGAGACCAGCACTCTGGATGCCGGTGACATTCAGCTTGTTGTTTACCGTGATCTTCAAGTCCTGCAAAGGTCTTTGTGAGTCTTGTAGAGCTGCTCTGTCTCCAGCCAGGGCCCCACCTACACTGTTACATGTGGTTATTTCAAACCAGATGCAGCAGTTTCCATCTGTCTTTGTTGAACTTCAGTAGGTTTTTATCAGCCCATTTTTCCAGGGTCAAGGTTGCTCTGTAGCAGCTCTGCCCTACTGAATGTCAGTCATTCTTCCTCCCACAACCCCACTCCATGTGCAGTTTGGTATCATCCCCAAAACTTGTTGAGGATGCACGCTGTCTCATCATCTGGGTCTTTATTAAAGATACTAAAGAGTATTGGCCTCACTATTGACCCCTGAGGAACACCACTAATAACGGGCCACAAGTTGGACGTCGTATCATTGACCTCAAGCCTTTGAGCCCTATAGTTCAGCCCATTTTTAATACATTTGGTAGCTAAACTTCCCAAACCATACCGCACTGGCTGTAGAGATAGTATGGGAGATCAAGTCAAGGCAAACAACATCTACTACTCTTCCTTCATCCACTGGGGCAGTCATCTCTTTGTAGAAGGTTATCAGGTTGGTTAGACACAAACTGCCTTTCGGAAATCCATACAGGCTGTTACTAATCACTTTCTCTTCTTTCATGTGTCTATAAATAGCATTTAGGAGGATTTATTTGATTATTTTCCTGGATCACCTCTAGTTCCCTGGAACTTCTTTTGTGCCCTTTTTGAAAATGCTGTTAAGTTTTTTTCGAATATATTCTTAAGAGCAAAGATTTCTTTACAATATATTAGTAAGCTGTGTTAAATAAATAAATAAATTCTATTTTTATACTGCAGCGAGCCAAACATATTTTAAATATATAAGAAAAGTTATCTTTCTTAGTAATGGTCCACAGCAACTTTGAACATTTACATGCTAATATATGGTACTGGAGTAGTGTCTAAACACTCTGGTAGAATCCAGTCTGAAAACATAAAAAAATACGTCAGAAAGCATTAGTCAAACCAATTTAACCTGGCAGAGTTTCCACTTAATGAAAAATACATCATCTCATCCAACATAATTAGTCATCTTTAACTACCTTGATATCAGAATGCAAATGGAACAAAGCAAAACCTAAATAATTAAGCTAATTAGTGTACTCTTTCTATTGCATTAATATAAAGGAAAAGTGTTAATATGTCTGTATTTTACTCTTTTTTTTTAAATTATATACAGATTTATGTCAGATTATTTTAAAAATATGGGTTTATTTTTTATAACTCAATCAACCTAGTATTGCAATTACAAATGTTATGTAATGTAACATACAAAGGTCAGAATATCTTAATTCATAAAATAAAATATGGAGGCAAAACCTCCATATATAATGTCTAAGTGTCCTATTGAAAGTGCTGGCTTACAGCAGTAGAAAGTCTGCTAAGAGAATTGGGACAGCTTATAACAGCTGAGAATCTGGCCTTTGGTGATAAAACTCCTGTTTGGTGGCATAGTAACCTTACTTGAGAGGGGAAATTGTTAATTTCTAAGTACCTATCTACACTCACAATTTTACATGTATACATCTATGTACTGGAGACAAGTGAATTCATAGACACCAACCTTCTCTTTCAAAATGCTTAAGTTATGTTATATCTCTCTATGCATCATTTTTACTTTGTTCTCTTAGATAGGTAAATTAAGTTCATATATAAATAGTATTATCAGTCCAGAACAATTTTTACTTTTGCTGACTTTTTACATTGTATAAATGATTTGGAATATAGCATGAGCAGAGTATAGACCCATTATGGACCAAAGTGGTCATTGACCCTTCTAATTGAGTGGAGGAAGAATCCAAGAGCTGGAAACTGATGGAGTGAATAGATCTGAAGTTATTAATTCCAATTATTTTTAAAATATTCTTTCTTTAGAAGTAAAGTAATACATATGCTGAATTATATATGCCAAGTAAAGTATGATGCTGAGGTTTTTGTTTGGTTTTTTTGTTTGTTTTCTGCCCTATAACTGTTTGTTTGAATTAGTAAATGCTAAAGATAATAGCATGTCACAGTTAGTCTAAAATGTAGGAATTACTCCTGTAGCAAAAGATGTTCTGCCAGCAGAGGAGAGTGATGTGCAAACCCTAGGGGGGGATTCAAGTGCTCTCTACTTAATTTTTCATTCGTTATTGATGTCTCAATCCTTGTTTGGAGTAACTGTATACTGAAACATATTGCAAGTAATTTTCAAGCTCTTTGTGATTCATACTTAATAATATTGTGGAACAAATATTATAATTCAATATCCCAAACTCCAACTGATGCAACTGTAATCCTCTGAGAAGTTCTACAAATCACTAAATCTGATTCTATCATTAAAATTGCCTGTGAACACCTAAAATATTCAAAAAATTAGGTCAGTTCCCTGCAGCTTATAGTGAAACTTCGAGCTATTGTTATTCAGACTTTTGCAGCAAGTATTTACGTGAGTTTGTTAGCTCTTTTGAAAGACTTTTTTATAACCCAAAGGTTTTTCATCAGTATGCATACACATATTTTTCCATAGGTATATATAGGACAGTTTTCTACTCAGTCATATCTCTGGAGATACTTATTGCTATTTAAAGTACAGTATTAAATTATAATTATGATGAAGCAAACATTTCTGAAAAGTTTAGAAAAGTATAGGTTTTAAATACAGCACACAGGTACTGTTTGAGGTCTCAAACCAGGACGTTCCCATTTAGCAGTTCACAAGACAGTTTTTCTGAATATACTTGGCTTGATATTAGAAAAAGTGTTAGCAGCTTGATATCAGGAAAAGGATTAGATAACATTTGTCATTGGCCTACTGAATCTGTAATTGTGCAAATGCAAAATTATGTGATATATCAATGTTCATGATTCACCAGATTCTAACTCTAATTTCTAAGACTCCACTTTCCTACAGATTGTTCCAGAGCCATGATCCACTGGGTTACCTCATGGGCAAGGAAGCTTAACCATTCCTGTTTTGCAGGTTTAAGGACAGAGCCACCAGGTAGACTGCCTTAGGGCAGGAAATCCAGACCTTCCCTATATTGATAGGCTTGAAGAGACATACAAAATCTGTTCCTGTATATAGAAGAAGTTTAAACCTGGAGCGTTTTAACTGAAACATTTTATGCTCAACAAAAAGGCATTTTCTGATTAAACTCTCCTAAACAGAAAATCTATCAGAAATTTTTCTATTATATCTGATTTTTCTTATTTATTCTGACATCATCCTTGCACTTTAGAGACAGTATGTTAGCATTTTCTTTGCTTTTTGACATTTGTGAAGTGGGGTGGTGTTTCTGTACCCATCCTGTGCAAAACCTGTATGATTTTACATATTCTTCTGACCACCAGCTGCTTGTGGTATCATGACAAGGCAAATATTAGACTGTTTGAATGCTTTAGCTCAACATTTCCACAAATTAATGATGCTGTATTATTTTTCACTTTAACCATAACTCTGAATTCCATAGATTTGCAATGCTTGTTTTGAGGAATATTACAACACTTTTGCAATATTTCTAAACTTAAACTTTTGGCATGTACACCAGGATTTAATTCCTGGTTAATGGTATTTCCAAGCTTTGAAATTTTGTGTACTGCAATATATTGTAATATGGTAGTGTTGTGGTTTAACCAGGCAGGCAGCCAAACACCACACAGCCACTTGCTCACTCCCCCCACCCACAGTGGGATGGTGGAGAAAATCGGGAATAAAAGTAAAATTTGTGGATTGAGGTAAAGACAGTTTAACAGAACCGAAAATGAAGGGAAAATAACAGTAACAATAACTAATAATAACAATAATAATTATAATAATGATAGAATATACAAAATGAGTGATGCACAATGCAATTGCTCACCACCCGATGACCAATGCGCAAGCAGCGATCCCCCTCCTCCACCAACCCCCAGTTTATGTACTGAGCATGACGTCATATGGTATGGAACACCCAGCTGGTCAGCTGGGTTAGCTGTCCTGGCTATGCTCCCTCCCAGCTTCTTGTGCACCTGCCAGAGCACGGGAAGCTGCAAAGTCCTTGACTAGTGTAAACATTACTTATCAACAACTAAAACATCAGTGTGTTATCAATATTATTCTGGTACTAAATCCAAAACACAGACTACACTAGCTAATAGGAAGAAAATTAACTCTACCCCAGCCAAAATCAGCACAGGTAGTTCTTCACCTTCATAGAATGTAGTTCAATTCCAAAATTAGGTTTCAAGTGGAAATAAAGAAGGACAGAAATGAGATTATGCAATTAATGTTCATTACAAGATCTTCACACAAATCAGTACCATTGACAATTTTTAGGCAGAGTGAGAATGACAGGACTTCTGAAAGTCAGGCCATTAAATTAACTGGAAGAGTTATAAGAAGGAATTTACACAGCCCTTTCCAGTCATTTGCAACCTCTAATGCTCTATTGTAAAAATTACAATTCACTTAGTTTACCTCAAAATCTTGCATATCTTTTATACAAAGCTAAAATGCAGAATAGTTCATTTAAAATATGTAATTTATTTTTAGGGACATGGTCTAGTGGGCATGGTGGTGTTGGTTTGGGGGTTGGACTCGATGATCTTAGAGGTCTTTTCCAACCTTAATGATTCTATGTTTCTATGATGTGTTGACATGGTCAGTCTTGTAAAAAGTTACTAATAGTTAAACAAACTTAAAATAGTTGTAGACAAGTAAAAGCAACCATGGTCTTAGTAGCTTACATAAAATATTTTACTATAATTTTTCTGTCTAGAAACATGACTACAGAAGACATTTGGATGACTACTTAGTGGAAATTCAGCAAAACTGAATTTTTAATACAAATGATTGAAAACCTAAAGCAAGTATTCCTGAAACAAGCTTGAGCTTTATTATTACTTTTTATCAACTAGGTAGAATTGTCATATTATAATTTCACTATCGAGTAACTATATTTATTGCAAAATAAGAGATGTTGTATGTTTTATGCCTTTAGAATTGCAAAGAGCTATTGCTATTACTAGGGCTTTACTTATAGCTTTTCCTCTAAAAAGTCATTTTTTTTTGCATAGATAAAATATGATTCCTCACACAGAACACAATAGCACACTGTAGTGGCAAATACAGTAAGAAAGGTATATGTCTGGAATCTACTTTACTGTGGCTGCTGGTGGTACTCAGAACACCCACTGAACTTTCTCCATGTAGCTGTTCTGATGCCTTGTTGACTGCTTGCTGGTAATGACTGGACTGCTTGTCCTTACTTTATTGATCACATCACTCTCTGGAGAATTAATTTATTGATTCATTGATGACTTCTTTAATAATGCAATTACCTTTCATCCTGCTTAACTGATTCACTACTGCTGTTGATTGCCCACTTATTGATCTTTTTCGCTCAGCTAATTTTTAATCCGTAAACTTTGCCTGTTTAATTCCACTCCATTGCCTGTGTATTTTACTTTTAATGAGTTTTACAGCCTAATTGACTCTGCACCTACATGATTTTCTCACTTAATTAATTGTGTGTTTATACAATAAATTATTTGATTTATACACCCCTAATTAATTGATTACTGCTTTATCGTATCATTTCCTGGCACTGAGTTGCCAAAAGATTTGGTAGCCATAGACACATTCTGCTAATATTTGTTCAGAATAGACCATGTCTCCTTTTTTCTCCCTACTTTTCTTCATCTATGACCATCTCCTCTACCTTTTTAATGCCTCCATTGTTTTACTTTTACTTTTCTTCAAATTAAATACTCATTAATCTTTAACACTCTCAGAACTTATCTTTATGAATTCAATCATTAGTTTTAATCAAATTTTTATTCAAATTTTGCTTCTTCTAGTTACAAGTTAGAGCATGCTTCTGCAAGGAAACTGGGTTTAATCCCAGATTATTCTAGACTGATCCTGGCAAATTAAACCAAAACCAAAACCAAAACCAAAACCAAAACCAAAAACACCCCCACAGAAGTAGATTCACAGAACATAGGCAGGAATTCCAGTATTTTTCCATACAGAACTAGCCAGAGGGCTATAAAATACTGCTATCGAAGTAGTCCTATGAATCTTAAAGAGACCTAACTTCACAGGAGACGTGCCGCACTAAAACTAATCTATACTATAGTTCTTTAAAAATTTTCTGAGAAAATTAGATATGGCTTTGTATGCCTTCACTTGAGGAGGACACAGGACCCAGACTCCTAAATCTCTTATGTTCTTCTTTTTTCTTTTTTTTTTTTTCTTTCCCTCTTCTTAAAGGTTCATAACATCAATACTGCCTTCTCATTTTCAGAGCTTTTCACAGTTATGTATCTTACTCGTGGAGTGAGCCTAATCTTTGAACCCCAAAAGGATGGGACGTGTTTATGTGCAGACAGAACTCTATGTGCAGACTGCTGTAAATAGGAAATGTCTTGACGGATGGATTCTGTGGATCACCCTTTCGAGGATCGTAGCCAACCCACAATAGATACAATATTTCATCTGAATCACTTTGCTGCAACCAGGCAGAGGTTAAGAAGCAATTAAATAGACTTGTTGAGTGTCTCTATACTGAAGGATTCTACTTACTGAAGGGAAATGGAAATAGATTCAATGGACAGAAGACTAAAATTACTCCTCAAGACAGAATACCCAGATGCAACTGTGTTTCAAACCCCTTTAAAGTTCACTCAACTGCTGTAGTTGGTTGCATCAAGCTCCTAAATAGTAATATTAGACAGCTAGTGATATGTCTTGCAAGTTCTGAATTCTGCTATCAAATTACATCTTTTGTTTCTAATTTGTTTTAAAAATATTATGAACAAATAAAGCTGCACCAGCTGGCAACATATTATTTCTCCCAAATAAAACATAGGTAAAGTAAACATTAAGTTACAGCATTGTATGAGCAGGGATACACACACAACTCTCAGATTGTTGAGCCAAAAATGTTTAAATGTTGAATTCCATTTTGCTTCAGTCTCCATTATATAAAAAAGTGATGGTAATTTGGGCAAACATAATTAATGTCCTAAATTAACATAGAAGAAATTAGACTAGGCTAAAGTTAGAAACTGTCCAAATACAAGGTTTGATGTCTGGTGGGTTCTGTGAAATTTAACTTAGAGTACTTAGGGAGATGAAGTGGCTGGGTTAAGATTAAAACCATGTACTGTTATATTTGAGAAAATTATGAGGAGAACTGAAAGATCAAGTCTTTTGAAAAGCACAGATACAGTGTTTAACATTAAAAAGTGGAAAGCTGTAAATCTATAACCTTAAATTTAATTTTCTCAGTAGTAAAAGAAATAATTTAGAGACATCTAGAAGGCAACAAAGATATATGTGAAGGACAAATCATTTCAAAGAAACTTTATTTCTTTTTATAAAAGGATAAAAGGTTTTGTGGATAGGACAGTACAATGATATCACATATATTGATATATCTAGTCATATATAGTCTCCACAGTAATGCTTTTGAAACTATATCTCACATGATTGCATAACTATATTAGAGGCATGTGGACTATTTGAAGCTACTGCTGACTAGATATAAATTTGAAAAATAAGTTCAGAATAAGTTTTGGGTTTTTTTCTGACAAACTGGGAGGATACAGGAGGTGGAATTCTGGAATTCTAAATCTGATACCAATCAAAATGTCATGAAAGTTTTGGACTATTTAGTAGTATGTATATTAAATCTGCAGATGACAGTAAATTCATGGTGCAGTGGCAAACAGGACTAGTCTTCAGGGAGATATCCATGCCTTGGAAAAATAACATAGAAAATATAATTAAGATGAGATTAAGTTTCCTACACTTAATATAAAAATTTACAGAAATGAAAGGATTGATGACTGATACCAGGTTTGGAGAAAATTACCTGGAGGTCATAGCGGAGTTAAAAGTTGAATATGAAACAACAGTACCACACCATTATGAGGAAGACAAAGAAGATACTAGGATATACAGAAAGGCCCCTTATTTGTGAAACTTGCAACAATCTTAAAATGTTATTTTTCACAGGTAAAGATGGAACTGGAATACTGTAACCAGCCTGAGGTATCAGCTTTCAAAGAAGGTCCAGAATAGAGTGAAAAGAATTATTATATATCTATTAGAACAGATTTAAGGAAAGCTTGTAGGATTTAAACTTGTTAATTCTAGAAAGTGAATTAAGGCTCTTCGTTCTAGGTCACAAGTTGTTCTTCATGTGCTCAACTGATGGTTCAAGAAACTATGGCCTTATATTATAGCCAAGGAAATTTAGATTAGATATGAGAAAAAGCTTTCAAACTGCAAGGCTGGCTAAGCCTTGGCTATGATTCCTTTGGCAGAGTAGAAAATTCAAATAACAACCAGACATGGTTATATGTCGAACAGCTGATGGACTGTTGTCACAAGATCCCTCTTTGACCAACTCACTGTACAAAACATCTGTATATATGTTTTGTCATAGTACTTTGCAGTCTTCAATATGTTTATTTTTCCCATTTGTGTTCCTGTTTCATATGTTAGAAATTCAGAGAAAGGCAAGAAATTTTTGCAATTTAATACTGGAGTTTTGTTTTTTTTTTTTTTTTTTAAATCTCTTATCTGGGATTCAGTTTAATGTAAGACATACTCTTTAGTCTCACTAACTCACTGAGCAAATTGTCACCATTGTTAGATGAAAAATGGTTATTATAATTGAATTATAATGGCAAAATTGGGAAGTGTTGTTTTCTCAAGGAAACACTAGTCACTCATTGATGAATTCTTCATTCTCTATTCACTTAAGTGAAGTAATAAAAAACTACTTTTCACTTCTAATTTCATTGGGATTATCAGTTTTTGTGTTTGAGAATATCTAGAGCAGACAGGCTGTGTAAAACATTTGCCTCCAGGACAAAAGCTGAAGTGCTTACTTTTTTCAGTTGACAACCAAAGCACCATGATCTTTTGAAGAAACAGTCTTGCAGAGAAAATCTTGGTACTAAACAAATCCTTTTTAATCTTCCAAGATCAAGCAGAGATGGGTTATATATTCTGAATGCTTCGCAAACCTGTCCATGTATTTTTTAGGATTGTCCTTCCTAGCTGTACTTCTAGAAAAATCAGTAAAGCTTCATATTTTACACAACTGACTGCATAAAAGTGACAGTTCAAGGTCCTAGAATATAAGAGTCTAAGCAAGACAGGGGCTGTTTTTTTCCCCACAGTCTTGTACCAAATGTAGTGCCACAGAGGCTATGAGTCCAAATGGAAGCTCAGAAAACATAAGGACAACTACAAAATCACAAAACACGTTTAGGGAAAATATGAAAATGTACTTGCATTTTCCCATCTAACAACATTCCTCCCAGTACCTGCATGTAAATGAACACATTAAATACACTTATTTCTAGTTAATCCCTAAAAGCTTGGAACTTGCCTTTGAACACTGCTGAAATCTTTGCTCAGAAAATAGAAAAACCTCAGGATTCCTTTATAACTGCTTTAAAAGTGCTAAGTAGTTTGGATGCAGAGTGTAAAACCATGCAAACTCATATGGAGTTTTGGTTCTTTGTAGATAGCAGAAAATGTTGTCAGATTATGGGATGGAAACAGCCAGTGGAGTTTTCAATACACAGAAACCTGAGATAAAAACAAAACAGTATTGTCATTTTATAAAAGCTTTAATCATGCATAGCAGTTTGTTCTAATGAATATGTATGAAACACTGATGAACATGAATGATTGATATCTATGATTCACAAAGTGAAGAAGCTTATCTATATGCAGATTAAGTACCTCAGAGCAAACTAGTCTTCCCTTTCGCCATCCTGCAAAATTCCTGCACCAATGAATGTCAAAACTTGGATCTTTCCTGCAATAACAGCTTTAAGATCATAAGAACAAATTGCATCTATTCTCTTCAAATAATACTTATATTTGAGATTTCTTAGAATATTAGAATAATTTGGAAGAATATATAACAGCTGCTATGCAGAACATTATTTTAAGGTATTTAGGAAATACAGCATGCAATGGACAAACAAAATCTGACTGGTTTATCTTTTAAATTAATGTTAATATATTTAATAGAGCTCATATTGGAAATAGAAATATTATGCAAAAACACTGTGAATTCACTGTACCAGTTATGATAATGAATATACATATATGGGCTCAAAACTATTGGTTGAAGATAGCTAAGAAAGTGAGTCTTTCTCATTGCAGTCTGAAATTTCTTTTACACAGTATCAATCCATAAAAAGCATAAACACTGGCCTCTGAAATAAAACTTAGCTTTGCATACTTTTATATAGCACAAAATGCCTGATGATTAAGAAAAAAAAAACACCTTGGCAAAAGTTATGAGACCTGTTCATATTTTCCATGTGATTTAGATCTTTAGTTGCCTGTCACACAAGTACTATGTTTAACATACAATGCCAAGCTCCATCTATTATTGCATATTGGAACAGAAAATGAGAAGTCTATTGAAATATTAAAATCATATATGTTTGCATTGCACAATACATAACAGAAACAGTATTAGAGGCAATAGTAAAAAATATTTGATAATATAATGCTTTCATTTGGGAAATTAGGCCTTATCTGAATAATGGTGGACTTGACATATTTAGATCTTTCACAGTTCCTGGAGGGCAAGAAACCAAATAGTTGATAGGAAATCAAACAGTTAGTACAAAATGAATTAATGTACAAGTAATACATGCTCATGTAAATTATATTTTTATATAATTTATATTTATATTTGCTCATGTAAATAAATATTTATAATATTTATTATATTATATAAAATATAATATTTTATAATATTATATTAAACTATGTTTTTAAAGATTAATGAATTAAAACTTTGTTTTTCTACTGTATGTCTTATTTTGAAATATTTTGATTGTTTAAAACAAGTAGGAGCTTTTTCTCTTACTAGTAGAAAATGCAAGAAAGGATATGATCCATAGGTTAATAGAAAGTCATAATTTCTGTTTTATTGTGCATAAATATCTATCCTTCTTTCTTATTTTTAGCTAATATTCATGTTATGGCTGTCAAATTTCCCAGCACCCTGCATGTCTAAAGTTACTGCAGAAAATGCCTCAACTGAAATGTATCCATGAGAACCTATCTACATTCCATGTTCCCATGTCAGGCAGTTGTCCAAAAACTGTACAATAAAATATTTTTAAAGCACTTTGATGACATGCAAATTAGAATTTCTTGTGCTTATGATTGATCTGAACAGAAAAACTACCACAAAATATCTGATAGCTTTTTCAGACTGAGAAATATAACCAAACACCCACACGTTCTCATACAGATAATGAAAATGTACTGGCACAACTATTCTAGGCAAGGAATGTTTTTAGATAAAAGTAATCTCTTTTATTAGAGATGTTATTATGGTTAGAAAAGCGTAGAAATATTTTTGGACATACCAGATCTTCTGGTTTGAAACTGAAGCAGAAAACTTCAAAACCAAACACAAGTCAAGAATAACTGTTCTGACCTTAATTGGGTACATGATAGTTAGACTGCTGAGAAAAAAGGATTTGGTATCTAAGGCATACATGAAAGTTGATGTGAGTTTAGAATGAAGACAGTGAAGGGTGATAGAAATTTTCTCCAGGGAAAGAGAGTTGTGATCTCTAGATTGTGAGTCATGAGTGGTGGGAGGAAAATATATTCTGCTATAAATTCATAGCTCTATAGAGTCTATGTTCTTTGGTAGATGGTATAGGTATGAATTTTAGTTATGAAGTTTGCCTTTGGAATATTGTGTTGGTTCCAGCTGGGATAAAGTTAACTGGTGGGGTGGTGTGAGGAGCAGAAAAGGCCTTGACTCTGTGTAAGCACTGCTCAGTAGTAACAAAAACATCCCTGGCAGAAAAAACTTATAAAGCAAGAAATAAAAGACAAATCCAGCAGAGCCAAGACCTGGGCTGATCTATGGTATGTGAGGTAAAGATGTAATTCCAGGCCATCTTAAAATCATCTGGGTTTTTTTGATGGATGCATATGTTTTGTTTTGGTTGTTTTTTTTTTTTGACTGGATGCATATGATTAAATATTCTTTTTGGAGCTAGGCTTTAAAAAATGAGATATTTTTGTTCTAATGTTATGCAGCACTGTAGGAGTCAGCTTCTCAGACTTTTGGAGTAGCCCTTGTACTGTTTGTTGTTTTGATCTTAGGGTGAACTTGATGAGTTGGCTGAACACCACCTGCTTTGCCTGAAGTGCCACACTGCTTTCTGAGAAAAGAAAAAACAAAATCTGAAGGTTGGAAGAGAGCCTTAGTATCTCTTCTTACATAGAATAGCAAACTTATGATGACTATATTAAGAAGTGGACATCCTGCACGACAGCTTCCTTTTAGCATCAATCTGACATCATAAAAGAATTATGAAAGGCTATAATGAATGTGTTAACAGGAAATTAAAACTCAGATAAAACTAAACCTGGTAATTCTTTCTGTTCACTTTTACATTGTTTCAGGAAAGTGAGATTCAGGTACAGGTGGCACACACCTGAGCCATGCTTATTACTCACAATAAACTGAAAGTTGTGTTAGCTTCTAATTTTATAGAAACATGTTAATTACATGACTATTTTTTAACATAGAAAGGCTACTCAATATTCTTAGTCACTCCTTTAGAGGAAAAAATGTAACATCAGTAAGATAAGAAAAAAAGCCCAACAACCTATATTTTATCCTAGGTAAAGACATTAGTCATCATATTCCTCCTTCCCATCATTATGACAATTACAAACATTGTGTGGGGAGGGATTTATTTTTGTCATACCCTTAAATGCATATAAGACCACTTAGGTAAATTAGAATCAGATGCAGTGTTGATGGGTTTAAGCTTAGCCAGAGTTTTAAGAATCTATCCAAACAAGAAAATATTTTTCTAAGTGGAAAATTATGTGTAATGACAACACTTCTCTTTAGATCATCTCATAATAATAGTTCATCACCTCTTATAACTATCAGTAGAGATATCCTTAATATCCTTTATATGCTATGTCTCTCATGGTATCAGCACTTCAAGGCATGCTCAGCTTCAGTAAGCCCAATTAGTAATGTAATGATACAATTAAGATGAAAAGAAAAAGACCTGCTATTCAGGAGATGGATGCTATGCATGTGATTTTGCTGGACTAATATGTCTCTCAAGATGCACAAATGTGTGTAACAAAAAGTGCTATGTCCTTAAAGGATATTTCTACCCTAACTCTATCCTACAAATTCATCTAGTTACCTGCATTGATTTCTGTGGGCAGTTATCTTATGAATTAGGCATTTCTTTTACACTTAGATCCATGTTCTGCTCCTGATCTATGCATGAAATTTATAAAATTGAAATACTATTCCTAGAAAGTGGTCATTTATAGCTTTCAGTTTGGATGGAAAACATTACAGGTTTCTTCAAATATGCTCAACAGATATTCTTTCTACATGTGGTGGGTGTTTATGCAAAATGACTTTCACTGAGTGAACAGCTTTTGGTTAGCTTTTAGATCTCTTTCAATCCTCAGGTGCAGATTGAATTTTGTTAGTATAGGATGAATATTTACATCTCAAAAAAACCCCATAGTCCCCTCTGAAAGACGTATTTCAACTTTTTTACTGTTTACCTTAATAATAGTCTAAGAAGTCTTGAAGCAGTCACCATTGACAAGCGTTGAAGTTTGAAGGAGAAAAAGGAAAGTTATTAGATGCACAAAAAGAGAAAAAAAAATCTTTAAAAAAGGAAAAAAGGTGTAAATAAAAGTTAACAAAAATAACTTGAGCAGTCAGAAAACAGCTAGTGTTAGAGCAAAGAAAGCAGGAAGGAGAGCTGGAAAAGAGAGAAGAAAAGAGGGGATCTATTTGTCATTGGTAATGACAGTTAAAATTTCTTTACAGTGTATTCAGTACAACAATTGTGATATTCCAGTCCCTTACACTGAAATAGTTTTTGCCTTAATTAAAAACCTCACAAATTATTTTTAGATCAATACCTCTGATACACCATAGTGAATCAACATTAATGTGTACTGTTCTAAAGGTCATTAAAAATTCATACACATTAACTGGACTTTAACACCTGGACATTGACACAACAGTGAATTTCCCCATGAGCGGTCATTCAGTGTAAGAATGTTCTATCCCATTAAAAAATATATACTTCCAATCTATTTGATGGGAAAATATTGATGGTTGGTTTATTTTTTTATTGTAAAGTTTTTCATTATTTTATGAGGTAAATTACATTATATGGTCGAACTACCATTCATACAGTTTCATTAATAAAACTAATATATCTAGCTTTTGACACAGAAATGTATTCCAGTGTGTCAATCAGGAAACTTATTGATTTATATAATTTAAGTTCTATGAATGATGGAGGATTATTGTTTATTACTTTTTATTAGATGACAAAAATGGTCTTATATTGGAAATACTAAGAAAACTGTATATCAGAAGAAAACTACTGTACGAAGCCTAATGATTTTACTAAATATTTTTGGGCTTTGTTATTGTTATGAGTCTTACCATGGTTAAAGGTTGTACAAACATTCTAATAGCTAATTTGGATGATAATGTCTAAATGGGCTTTTAAGCCTGTGTGTTGCACAGTTAGTTATTGCACAGAATATTTCACATGTCTACATTCAATTCCTATCCAGAATGATATATATAACACCTATTGTACTTTAAAGTCTTTTATAAATAATGTAATAGGGGCAGGTGGAGACAAGAGCAAATTGTCTTTTTTAGTGAGGAGGGCAAAGATTTAGTATTTAATGAAATACCAGCCAACAAACAATTACTTCAGAGAAGTGTGTCTTAAATTTTTATGATGTTTTTAATTTCTCCTTTTGATATCATTGCATGTTATATTTTCACTGAATATATGCAAAATCTCAACACTGTATTCTTTTTACTGAAACAAATTCATGTTTGATTTAGGTTTAGAAATCTCCAAGTAAGTGAATCTATTAAAAAGTCCACTTAGCAAATACATACAAACGTTACAATGACCTGCCTCTTCAAGAAGAGCACAATTTGAGTTAATATTTTCATTCTGCACTAGTGTATTGGTATTTATGCCCTACTCTCCCATCAGCTGTCTTAAAGGCAATCAGTTCCAGGAAAGAATTCTTCATATTTGTCATTTTGATGGCAAACTGTGAGCTTAAACATGCCCAAATGAATATGAAGGTTCTTGCTGACATAAATACTAATGGATTGATCATTTAGAGCCAAGCCTTATTATTTCTGTGATTAAATCCCAGTAGCTTTGAATCCGCTAATTTTTGTAGATGGACAAAGAATAAGGTTCTCAATGACTTTTTTATTTTTTCTATGAAAATTGAAGAATTGTTCATATGTTTACATAAAGCATAGGAAATGAAAAAATTAGCTATTTCTTATCTACATTTGTTACGTAAAAATTTCAAAGCTCTTTGTCTGTGTGAAATGATTAGGATACCCAAGACTACTGTGGGAGGAACAATACAGAATCCATTTTTAATTGGGGATAATGACAGTAGTTACACTACTTAGGATGAAATCACCACTATAGATTAGACCTAAAGCTCATGCTACCTAATTTACATTTAACTCTGTTATAGTCCCCAGGTCTTTTGATTCATGTATAGATGCAGATAAATTGATAAAGAAGAATCTAACACCCAGATCCAGAGATGTTCCAACTTTTAAATAATATCATTTTTACACAAATATTGAGTGAAAAAAGCATCTGCTCAACTCACAAAATTATGATTTATACTCTCATTTTTGAAAATGTTTACAATAGTTAACTAATTGACACAGCACTTGCATGATGCAACTGACATAGCACATGACGAGTATTTTCACTTTTAAAATCAGTGGTGTTGTGTTCAAGATTTTTGCCTTTAGAGGACAGTGTTCTTCACTCAGGAGGAGAGCGTATATACTTAGAGGCTCATACATATCTGTCATTGTCATGGATTTCCATGCGTAATTAAGGTTCTTTGCCCTAAGTGCATTATAAGACATCCTTGACTCATAGACAGCACAGTATAAATTAGAGGGTTCACCAAGTGTGAACAGTAGGTCTTTAAAAACTTAAA
The DNA here is from genome assembly GCA_013400755.1 of Pelecanoides urinatrix. Lineage (NCBI taxonomy): Eukaryota > Metazoa > Chordata > Aves > Procellariiformes > Procellariidae > Pelecanoides > Pelecanoides urinatrix. The sequence goes on from VZTQ01006653.1 coordinate 70,649, forward strand.
TGACCTTTTCTTCATGCCAAACTTCCTAGCAGTATACATTTAAAACTTGGAAGAATAATGCATACACATAATAAGGCTAATACCTTCAATGAACAAATAATTAAAAAAAAATTTCTTCTTTTTCCCATCTCAGTGATGAATGTGAAGCCAATAGAATAATAACTTCCTCAATGTGTCATCATACCTGCATAACAATAACCCATATTAAATTTTCCTTAGACATTTAGTTTGAAAATTAATGGGATTAGTATTGAAACATCAGGAAGATATTGTCACCAATGGTATTAAAATAGTATAACTTTCAGTTAGATGCCCTTGATATGCTTCAGTGAACATATTTCATTTTAATATCAGCTTTTAAATCAACCTCCAAGTACATCTCATGATAATAAAGAAGGTTATAAATTAATTTGCATAATAAAGTAATAATCTTGGTGCACATTCAGAATTACAGTGCATATTTTAATACCATTATACCTGTTGATTTAAAACTTATCATTTCTTATTCTTTCTAAACAGATCAGCTACTTAAATTGATATGAAAATTTAAACGCAAAGTGCTGCTTTGCCAGGATTTTAATGGCCTAACACATTTTACAAAGAAGCCAATGGTAACTTCAAGTGGGATATAGTGTTATGACTCAGAGAAATATTTTTAATATTATATATTCATGAGAAACAATTTGATGAACAGTGTATATATGACACCTTTAAATAGCTAAAGCTATTCAATAGAACTAAAACTCTTTTTTTTTTCTTTATATTTCTTCCATACCTTCTTAATCTTACCAAAACTTCACAAAACTACCTGTCTTAAAAACAAAACTATAACCCATAAAGCTCACATACATTGTGGCACCTCTTATCTGTAATATTTGTTATGATAAAGCTCACGCATTGTACAATAAATTGCTTTATAAAGTAAATTTGACTCTGACCTTGCTTTTGACAACTCTAAAAATCCAATAACTTAAAAAATATACATAGTGAGTGGTTCTGGATAAACTTGTTTTGTTTTGTTTTTTAAATTTATGGGAAATAATCTAGATGGGTTTCTAGATTTTTTTATTTCATTTATTCACTGTGAATATCAAAATATGCTTAATGTATCATACCCTTAAGAAGATTACTCATACTTCGCCCAAGCAAAAAAGGTATTGAAAAAACTTTTTTTTTTGGTCAGTTAATAAAACTCTTTGGTCTTTTCTATCTAATCCTGGAGTAATCATAACTAGTGAAACTGGGAAAAACAATACTTTTCTCCCATGTACTTCACCCCTACCTATAGCTGCTTTATTTTTTTGCCTTATCTAAACATTTTTCCAAGTATTAATTGGTAATTCTATTTCAAACTTGTGTTTTTATCCAATCAGCAGACTTGATAATTTTAGTCTCACTGACAGTGAACAAAGCAGTTGCCTTCAATGTTTAAATGTTTTATGGCAGAGAAAAGAACGGGTCATAAACAAAACTATTTTATGCAGGAGAAAGAAGTAATAATGAAAATAAAGTGCCCTACCTTTTCTTTATATTGATTTTTCTCCTAACATCTCTTACAGTAAAACAAATGCAGATTAAGAAATTGAAATAAGGCAGGCATTAAATAATTAAAATATATCTGAAAATATAGCCTTAAAAATAGTGCAAGAGCCAAAAAGAGAGTAATAACACCAGATGAAATGAAATATTTGGAGAAAAACAGATGTGCATCCAGGTGTCAAATAGAAATGCACTATTGCTGTTGAAAGCAATAGCTCTAAATTTAAGTGGGTTAGATGATTAGGCAAATCAGACTAGTTTGAAAGATGAGATGGCTGTTACCTATGGAGCAGAGGTTGGGGAGGATGATGTGGAAGCAGAGGGAGAGGTGATAAGGTTGTTAACTCTCACAGGACAGAGACAGGCAGATAATTATCACTTGTGGAACATTAAACTGTTAGGTGTGGGTAGGGAAATACTACAGAGTATCGTAAAGCTGGTATCTGTGCTTGAGGCCACGAAGCCATGATATCTATGAATTTTCTCAGGCTCATTTTTTGAAGTTCTTTGTTCTCTCAGACCTGAGTGGTCAGAGATGGAAAATTTATTTGTTAAAAATATTCTAGTGTTAACTGCACATTTCCATTACTTTTCTTCATTGTAGGCATGGAATCATTCTGACACGCAGATGTTCAGTTCCACCTATATAATTACCAGGAGACATCAGTTTTATCCTGATATATGCCTGTATGACAACCAGCAATTCAATTTTTTCTGTTGTTTGATGAGGGGTAGAAGGAAGAAGATTACTGAAATACTTTCGGGGCACTCAAGCCCTTTTCCAAGAACTTGCCAACACAAAAGACGTGCATACAGCTATATCAGTTGGTATCATGAAATATACCACCTCTTCCTACAATCCTTACCTTGCTTACATCCTTATGCACCTATAAGAGCACTGTTACTACCTTTAAGATGTATCATTCTAAATAAACTAGAAGTCTTTAACTCCATTCTTCTTTTTAAAAGCCAAACTAGTTTGACAGCTGTTTTAGAAGAAAGACGGTCTAAACCACTGAACCACCAATGTGACAAACCCACACTTTATCTTCCAGCACAGATAGAAATATAATTATTATATCCTCTCATATCCCTGGGGGCACTGTACTTATTGATCTGTAAATGAATAAAAACCATGTTGTCAGTGTAAGTCATCATGGCTCTATTCCCTTAAGTGAAACTGCTGACTTTTATTTTTTCAGGGTGTAACAATATAGTTGAGGAGATATGCCTACTCACACAATCACTTATTTTACTTGGGACAGAGACTCTGTGTTGCTGTCTCACATCAGAAACAAATGTCTGCAGTGTAAGGTTTGAAGTAGAAGAGGAGACACACAGTATCTGTGGTCTGAACTAACTTGCTTGACTTTATACCCAAGGGGAAGAGAAACTTTCACAGAACTGGTCTAAGTTGGAAGCAGTGATTTATTGTACCACTTTTCATAACCTCTCCCACAATATTTAAGCAAAGCTACCAGCAGTCAGGTATAACAGAAACACACATGAATACATACCCTGCAGTTAAGTATCAGCTCCATAGTACTGATGAGGCTGTAAGCTATTTCTGGGTGCCTGAATGCATGACTAGACACTCAAAGAGACTCAAACATGTGGAAATGTTCTGGGAACATGCATGAGCTTCCTACATCGTTGTGATGAAATGGCATTGGGAAGATAATGGAAGGCTGAGATCTTTCTACTCTCTCCTACATTCTGCAACCCTGAATGTCTGAAGTAAAAAATCATAAGGCAACACAGAATAGGTTGGAGACTAACTAAGCAAACAAGCAGCGAATTAGGGCACACATGTAGACTAAGCACAAAGAGTAGAGAAAATTTAAATCTTGTTTCACAAGAAAGGTATTAAAGAAGACAGGTAACTACTTACAATTTTTCATACTACTATAAGTTAGTTCCAGCTTGCATTTACTGTCATTTTTATTAGAAGCTGTCTAAACTGTCATAACATCTTGTTGGCAGAAGATGAATTTCAGTAGTTAGAGAGACAGAACACCCTAGGTGTAGTAAACAGAAATCTCTGTGATATCACTGTAAGAAATATGTCACTCCCTTATTCCCTTTTCATCAAATTGAATATCCCTTCAGGATAGTTTTTAATTGGCATTTGAATGACCACAATGCTTTATCTGTGGAAAATGTGCCTTTTAGGAAATGATGTTTAGGGTGTAGACTCACGTTGTACTGATCCCAAAGTAAAGCCAGTTTGAGAAGCCTTGCCTTTCTTATTTGTCTCCAGCTTACTTCACCTCCCTCTTCCCATTTTTATTTTTTGATAATTGTATTAGATTGGATTTATTCAATGGTCTTATAACATTTCTTCCCACTCAGAGCTTCACAGTTTGGGGGTGGGGGGCAAATGGAAAGAAATTGGTGGGCATAGGAGAATAAGAATTTCTTAAGAACTTCTACTCCTAAGGCAAATATATATGAACTGAACATTTAGCAGGACCAATATATAGTTTTCCCTATTTGCTGCATAGAATAACTACTTAACTGTCATCAATTTCTTGGTGTAAATAATATCATAATAGTTTAGTTCTGAAACTCACTCAAATGCAGGATTTTCTAAATTCTGTAGTTAGTCTGAATATGTGAATTGTCTTCTGACAAACCATTCTATGAAATGTAACTGTAAGTTTCAACTTTATTAATCTTCCATTTTATACTTAGGCAACATATAATTTGTATATTTTAAAAAAAAATACAGGTAATCAATGCAGTAATCAATGAACATGATCCTTACTATTCGAAGTCACCTATTTACTGTACTGTGGTCCTAGGCATAAGTAATATTAAACATTGACTATTGTCAAAGACTATTTGCCTTTGCAATGATTTAATATGAGCAGAAAGAATGTTGCGTAGACATAGATCTAGTCAATACATCTGACTACACATCTAGGATATTTTTCAGTTAAATGTTAAAATCTTAATTTTTTAAAATCCTAGATTCTCTATAGAAACTTTCAAGTTTTCAACAACATACCAAAGATGAAAATATTTGTCAGTAAAAACACACAAATTATTTTAGTGTGTAGTCTGGGGCCCCTAACCGGACTATATTCTTCATAAATTTTTTTGTGTTGGATTGACCTTGTCTGGCCCCAGGTGCCCACCAAGCTGCCCTGTCACTCCCTCCATCAACAGGACAGCGGGAGAAAATACAATGAAAAACTCATGGGCTGAGTTAAGGACAGGGAAATTACTTCCTAATTACGATCATGGGCAAAACAGACTTGACTTGGGGAAGATTAATTTAATTTATTACTCATTACTTGTAACAGAGTAGGGTAGGGAGACATAAGAACAAAACTAAAAATACCTTCTCCCATCCCTCCCTTCCTCTCAGGCTCAATTTCCCTTCTAATTCTTCTACTTTCTTGCCCCCTGCCCCTCCCCGCCCCAAGTGGAGCAGACGGATGGGGAATTGGGGCACTGGTAAATTCATAGTGCTTCATCTATGCCATCCTTTCCTCCTCATGCTCTTCCCCTGCTCTAGCGTGGAGCCCCTCCCACAGGAGACAGTCATTCATTAACTGCTCCAGTGTGGGCCCTTCCATGAGCTGCAGTTGTTCACGAACTGCTCCAGCAGTGGATCCCTTTCAATGAGGTACAGTCCTTCAGGAACGGACTGCTCCAGTGTGGGAACCACATGGAGTTACAGCTCCTGCCAGAAAATCTGCTTCTGCATGGGCTCTTCTCCACAGGTCACAGTTCCTGCCAGGATCGTGCTCCAGCATGGGGTCCTCCATGACTGCTGTGGATATCTGCTTTGCCACGGTCCTCCATGGGCTGCATGGGGACAACCTGCTTCACTATGGTCTTTGTGAACTGCAAGGGAATCTCTGCTCCAGTGCCTGGAGCACCTCTTCCCCCTCCTTCATCTCTGGCCTTGATGTCTCCAGAGCTGTTTCTCTCACATTTTCTCACTCCTTTTCCTCACAGCTTCCATGCAGCATCTTTTTTTTACCTTTTCTTAAATATGTTATCACAAGGTGCTACCAACCTTGCTGATGGTCTCAGCTTTGGCCAGTGGCGGATCTTTTTTGGAGCTGGCTGGAACTGACTCTGTCTGACATGGGGTCAGTTTCTGGTGTCTTCTCACAGAAGCCACCCCTGCAGCAATACCAGCTACCAAAATCTTGCCACGTGAACCCAATACAGCATTATAGACAAGAATTTTAATTACCACTGCCCCTGCCAAAAGAATAAAAGCTCATGGCAATCAGAACAGAAAATATATCATGCACACAAAATTTTAAAACATAGAAACTACAATTCAAAACAGGAATCCCAACGTTATTCTGAATTCAGCACTTTCCTTCCTTTGTTGTTAAAGAGTATAGCTGTATAAGCCTTGTTTTCTTCAGGTTAGTTAGAACCTTGTCTGACCCAAGGTGAGGAGACAAATCAATTATTACATCTTGATCTGTAAGTAAAGGTAAAAATGCTATTTTATGTATTTCAAACCCAACTTTTGTGTAATAAATACACTTACCTTCACTCCTAAATGTGAATACTATTTTATTCCTAGCTTCTCACATGAAATTGAGACATTATTATCAGAAAGACTGTCTCACAAGTTCTTTCATGTAATTATACAGTTACTCTGATATATACTCTGATATACTAAAAAAAAAAAAAATCCTAGTCTGCTGTAAAGATAAGAGAAAATTAAATGTTCCAAGTACTATAGTGATAGATATGTAATTATTTAAAAATCTATAGCTTGCAGACTAACATATTATAATAAGGTAGTTTCAGTGCCTTATAACTCTGTTTTAATGCTGATGATGGAAGTGTATTTGCCAGTTCTCAGGGAGGAAAAAAAAACACAAACAAAAGCATCTTCTTCCTCTCTCTTCAACCTCATTGAAGACTGCAGCTTATAACAACAGGTCAGATACTCAGAGTGAGTGCACATCAAAGCCACTACAAACTAAATATAATCTGTGGTTCAGTGCCTGTTAATATTAAGAGAATTTTGTCTTAATTGACCATTTCTTCTCTTTTAAGATGACAGTAGGAGAAAAAAGAAAACAAAATATTTTAACGGGTTTCATCCTTGTTCTAACTCTTATCTTTCAAGACTGAAAGAAAAGACATAGCAAATTTCTATGGTTTTCAATCATAGTACACTTCAGTATTTTTTCTATTACACAGTAGAAGTAATACACATTTTTAGATTAATATTATACATAAAGATAAAAGATACAATGAAGTGCTTTTAATTTTGATAACAAATATGAAATCAAAGCTGACAAGATCTGTCTTTACTTATCTACTTGAAAACAAATTGAGACCTATTAACTCTGATAAAATATTTCATAAATTATTACCCCAAATCCACAGAATGAAGCAACTAATTATACTACCTAAATATAGTTGATAAAAATTAATTAGCATCAAGGGGAAATTAAAAGAAAGATATATTCCATTTCAAGAACTTATATTTTATAAATTCAGATAATTATGACATAGGAATTTTAAACAAAAATTAGTAAAGTCAAAATAAACCAAACAGAAAAAAGACTGAAATGAAGGAAGAACATTTTTCACATTATAGAAATTATGTGGGAACCCGTCAAATTCGAAAGCAGCTTCATTATGACTCAGCTTATTTGAAACTTCCCATATGTTCTTTACAAAGGGAAAATCAGAAAAAATATTTTAATATTTCTTCAATGTCTCTCTACAGTGCATCTAAATTAAACTGAGTTAATTCTCTATCAGCCTCCTTAAAGAAGCAGAACTTAATCAAGATCTGTTTGCATTATTAGTACATTCAACATCTACCTACTACTAGATTTTACAATCTTGTTTCAGTCTCACTACTACTCCCAACAGAAAAATGTTCATAGAAATACTTTTTTAAGAAAGAGGTCTGAAAATATAAATGCAACCATTAGCAGCTGTGTTTATGTCACACCCAAACTGAGCTACCATGCTTTCTAAAATCCTAAGACTGAATCTGACCTCTAAAGAATGGTAAATCACTTCCAGCTCTGACCTGTGTTGAGTTACTTTTACAGGTACTTTGCAATCAAGGCTTGCATAAACTAAGCCATAACTGAGAAAATTCATTGCAGCTGTGACATTCCATTTTGACACCATCCCATTAGCCACACTTTGCAGGATTTTAACACAAAGTAGTAAATAAAAAATTTATACAAGGATAACTGAATTCAAGTTTTATTTTCTTTTTTATTTTTTAACAAATTATAAAATGCAGTTTGAGTATTAAGGCAAGAGATTTTTTTAAAAATCTACTGAACTGTTAATTCATCATGTTTAGAAATAAAGTATGCTGTTTAGTATGATATTTTGGTTTTCTGAAGACTCCTGTACAAACATTTCAAACTAAATTACTTAAGGAGTTTCACTGATCTGTCATAGTTCTTCAGTTTCTGGGTTTAAGGTGTGTCTTCTTGTTTTATATGTACCAAGGAAGGAATATTTCTAATATACAGATTAAGCTTAATAATTTGGAAAATATACCAATGCCATCTCTTCAACAGTCCCAATTGTGACAAAGCAGAATTTCATTGTAAATTCACAAAAAAACCCCTTACTTGCCATTTGGACAAGAAAAGGCTCAGAAAGTTTCACAGCTTATTATAGGAGCAGTTAAGAAGAAAGGTTAACTTAAAGCACAAGACCACAGTGTGGAGAAGTAACAAGCACAGAGGCAGTCACTCCTAAACACTGAGGTAGCAGGACCATTTATTTAGCCTTGGTATGTGAGAGAGGATTAGATCTTAAATCAGCTGATAAAATACTCTCCCCATTTTCTCTTCCAATGACCTTTTCTTCTCAACCTGCTTCTCTTTAAATTCTTGTCAAGACTCTATGGACTCCTGCCTTCTACTCATCCGTGCTTTGTACAAGCTCAGCAACAAAACAACCCACTGCTGTTCTTCATGTTTCCAGCTTTTCTGCTCCCCTCCTTTGTTCTCTGAACATGTTTTTCCATATAGAAAAGATAAGCAATGTGTCAATTTTAGACCAGCAAAAGGACAATTAAAACAACTCCTCTTCTGAAGACTTTTAAACGTGGAAGAAAAGACATAAAGCATTTAGGCAAGTGCCAAATAAGAGTGAGGTTTGATAGGAACTTTACTGACTCTTCTTTCTTTTTCTATTTCAGGTTTTTATTTCCATGAGAATTTAATCAGCTCCTATCTTTGCAATGGTTCACAAAACCCTTGCCATATCTTGAAAAAGTCAATATACATTGAATGAATTTTCATGAATACTTAAAATAACAATTAAAAAATTAGCAAGATCCTACCTCTATTCAATTAAATGTTGTTTGTGAGGTGAACAACTGAGCACATGGCTTCAATTTAATTAAATCTAAGTCCATATCACTTTTTAACATTAATATTAATTAATACAAATAAGACACTTTAGTGAGGGAGGAATACTGATGAGTTGTCCTCTGAATCTTTGATAGTTGCTGATAGAAAAGAATGCAAAAATATACTCACACAACTGGAGCTGAAGAGAAATCACGTTCCAGGCTGGCAACGCTTGTGGTGACTCATACTAAACATATACCACTTTCTCATTTGTCAGGCTACTGGAAGAGAGAGAGAGAGAGAGAGAGACCAACAGTTAGATTTAATATGTCTGCAAAGCACACATAAATCTGCTTGTGCATGTATCAACGATATCTCAGTATCAGAATGTGAGGAAGATAACAAAACACAACAAGTTTTAGCATTACTATGTAGAATACAGCTGCTTGATAGTTTTCGTAGCTAAGACATTTCATTATTGCCAGTTTACGGTGATTATACTTTATTTAATATGAATGCAAAAATATAATGCTGAATGGGTTTAATGCACTTCAATAACTTTGATCCCACAAACCAATCTATTGCAACACAGATTTAAGAATCTTTTCACTAGCAGAGCTAGTTTAGGCAGCTGAATTAATATTTCTAAATTAAAAAATGCAGAAAATACAACACTTAGTAGAAACCAACTGTGCAGTTATTAAGCAAACCTATAATAGTTCATGATGTTTCACTCTGCCATAGGTCTGTCCTTTTTGTCACAAAGGTATCATAACACAGAAGCCTAGTAAAATCAGTATTTTCTTGGATGTGCCCAAATGGTTGAAGAAAATATATTCATCCTATCCCTTCCCCTACAGTTTCAATTTCTTTGCATTGTTATAACTACATATCTATCCTTTCTCCAAGCTATGCAGCAAAAATATATAGGCCATAAAGTTAGTGCAGCCCAAACAGAGTGGGTTCAACAGTCTCCCAATGGGAACAATTATTTTAAAGAAAAGCAGTGGGAAACAGGAAGGGTAGAAATTCCCCAGATGTACACAAGAACTTTGTTGCTATATGTAGTAGGACATTTCAAGGCCTGACAAAGGAGACACATTTTCTGTTGAACAGAGCCCTAAATTAAACACAGTTCTTGTCTTCCAAAAAATGTTAACTCTTGAAATGCTTTCCTTTTTTATTCAATGAGAGAAAAGTATAGGTAGGAGTGCAGAAAAGCCTGATTCTCTGTTGGTTCCAATTTTCATCAGGAAGAAATCCTTACCACAACATAAATCAGCATTAACTTCAGCAACAGACACTGGTTCCCTGAGAATAAAAGGAATATTTCAGTTTCCATGCCCTCTCACATTGATTATAGATCAGTCAATGGCATAGCCCTTTAACTGGTGGACTGAGAAGGTCTAGACATAGACTAACCAGGTGCATCCTTTCTTACAACTTGCAGTTCCCTAGAAGCAGCCTTCCATGCCATTCCACTCCATAGAACCAAAAAATACTGCCTTCATTATCAGTCCTTGAAAAGAGACAGGAGAAAAAAACAAACAAACAAACAAACAAACAAAACCAACCAAAGAGAGTTTCAAGATTTCCTAAGTGATTTTATCTCATTTTAAATGTACAGCCTTCAAGGTTTCTAGGAGCAATTATATTCTCTCTTATCTTTTACTTAATCCATTTATAACCCCATAGTAATAATGGGGAGAATTAAGTCAAAGAGTGCGGGGAAACATCTTTCTGAATTATTATTTATGTATAAGCTCTACTATTTATGTATTATTATTAGGGCAAAGGGGTCCAGGAAGGCTGGACATTCTTCATGAAGGAAGTCTTAAAGGCACAGGAGCAGGCTGTCCCCATATGCTGTAAGAAGAACAGGGAAGATGACCGGCCTGGCTGAACGGGGAGCTCTTGCTGGGACTCAGGAAAAAAAGGAGACTTTACCACTTGTAGAAGAAGGAGCAGGCAACTCATGAGAGTACGGGGATCTCGTTAGGTCATGCAGAAAGGAAATTAGAAAGGCAAAAGCCCAGCTGGAACTCAACCTGGCCACTGCCATGAGAGACAACAAAAAATGTTTTTACAAGTATATTAATGACAAAAAGAGAACCAAGGAGAATGTCCATCCTTTATTGGATGTGGGAGGGAAGATTGCCACCAAGGACAAGGATAAGGCTGAGGTACTTAATGCCTTCTTTGCCTCAGTCTTTAATAGTCAGAGCAGTTATCCTCAGTGTATTCAGCCCCCTGAGCTTGAAGACAGGGACAGAGAGTGGGATAAACCCCCCATAATCCAAGAGGAAGCAGTTAACGACCTGCTACACCACCTGGACGCTCACAAGTTTATGAGGATGGATAGGATCCACTGAAGAGTACTGAAGGAGTTGGCGGAGGAGCTTGCTAAGCCATTCTCCATCATTTACCAGCAGTCCTGGTTAACAGGGGAGGTCCTGGACAACGGGAGGTTTGCCAATGCGACGCCCATAGACAAGAAGGGCCGGAAGGAGGATCTGGGGAACTACAGGCCGGTCAGCCTGGCCTCAGTGCCAGGGAGGATTATGGAAAGGTTCATCTTGAGGGCGCTCATAAGCCATGTGCGGGACAACCAGGGGATCAGGACCAGCAAGCACGGGTTCATGGAAGGCAGGTCCTGTTTGACCAACCTTTATCTCCTTCTATGATCANTGGTGAAGGGTCTGGAGAACAAACCTTATGAGGAGCGGCTGAGGGAACTGGGGTTGTTTAGCCTGGAGGAAAGAAGGCTGAGGGGAGACCTTATCGCATTCTACAACTACCTGAAAGGAGGTTGTAGTGAGGTGGGGGTTGGTCTCTTCTGCCAAGTAACTAGCGATAGGATGAGAGGAAATGGCCTCAGGTTGTGCCTCAGGGGAGGTTTAGATTGGACATTAGGAAAAATTTCTTTACTGAAAGAGTGGTCAAGCCTTGGAACAGGCTGCCCAGGGAAGTGGTTGAGTCACCATCCCTGGAGGTATTTAAAAGACGTGTAGATGAGGTGTTTAGGACATTGTTTAGTGGGCACGGTGGTGTTGAGTTGATGGTTGGACTCCATGAATCTTAATGATTCTGTGATTCTGTGATTTGTCCCCACCTGCCACTTGAAACATATGTTAAAGCATACATTTTTCAATGCTTCCACATTTGCTTTTATTATTTTATTAGGAATTTCATCTTTATATATTCTTTTTGTAGGATGAAAAACCTCCCCTTTCCCATCAACTGCTTATAGACCAGTCCTACTGTAGGCTATGGTGTTTCCTTAAAAAAGACATCTGCACTGGTCATCCACATTATCAGTTGATATTCTGTTAATCAATATGGAGCTTACATAATAGCACATATGGTCTCCAAGGATAGCTTTTACTTGCTTTACTACAGTTAAAAAAAAAAAAAAAAACAAAAAAAAACCAAAAACCAGACAAGTTCAATTCAAGAAGCAAAATATTCTACAGTTTTAATGTTATTTCTCCCATTGATATCAAAGATGTTACTTTCTCATTGCTACTTATTATGCAAATAAAGGGTTTAGGGAATACTATTTGGGTTTTTTTCAATACTTGTTTGGAAACAGTAACAAGAAACAGATTTTAAATCAAATTTCTTCTCTTTATACATGAAAATAAGACAAGGTTCTATGCTGGGTTCTCAAAGTAGATCTGACAGTCTGACAGTTACTGTTTGTCTCCTTACCTCTCACACTTCAATATTAGAGGCAATTTTCATTGCAGGCAGTAAGTTTGCAAGCCTTACCTTTTTCACCATTTGAGAACTGTATTAGCTAGAGTTTTGGGAAACAGGTTACGAACAGAGCTGTTGAAGACACTTATGTGACTTTTGGTCTGGGAATGTGTGTGATGCAAGAATTTAGTCTTAGTACTTAAATCATCTTGTGCACTTACTAAGGAAACATTCTACATAAAGTGTTTATCTTTCAGAGAGGAACACGAAACCAACTTCCAGGCAAACTTGCAGAAAAGACAATGACATACCTAATTAAAGAGATAATATAGGAATTTACTCAAAAAATCCAATAATAGACATTTTTATATCCTGATTTAAATAAACATACCATCTTGTTCCCAAGTGTGAGTACTTCTGCTTATCAGTAACTGAGGATTAATCATCATTACCCCAGTGATTTCTGTTAGCAGTGGAGAGACTCCAGACAATTTAGATAAATAACAAATCTGCAAAATACATGAAAGCCAAACCGAAAGCTGACTTTCTTATCAAGATTTGGAGAATGCCAGTTACCAAAATTGTAAAGAATGGTATGTTAGAACCAAAATTAAGCAGATAATCAAAATAAATATAGTAAACCCCAAAACATTTACTGCCTAGCAGGTCTTGATCAACAGTTTACAGTGTTGGAATGCTTTATAGTATGGAAAATTATTTGATTATGTGTTAAATGTTGACTGAGGAGTTTCTCAGTAACTGAAGTGGATAGTGAATTACTGTGTCATTAGGGTTTATGTAAATGATTAATCTTCACTGATTTCAAAAACATTTTGAAGACAGAGCTGTTAGGGACTATTTTGTCTTAAACTTTAGTTAAGGACAGGAAAAACATGAGTGTAGAAGGTTTATATATAGGACTGCCTTAGGATTCTCAAAGATAGGAAGTCTTTCTGTGGCTGGTCATCTGATTGAACTCTTTCCTAGTTATCTCATGTAGTAGCCTGGTACTCCAGCTATCAAGCAAAGTGTATAAGCTGCATGGTATTTGCCAACACAAACAAATGACCAACATGGAAAAAAGAAATCATTGTGTATATACTGTTTAAAAAATAAATAACAAACAAGCGTGAAATGTAATTTTAATTTATTGCAGCAGCACAAATTCCTTGGCTTATTCAAATATATAAACACAGCTTGATCTTTACAGGTCAGTGGTTCTTCTTTCAAAGCAGTCAAACGTCATGCAGTCTTGAAATAATGGTACAGCATAGCTAAAATAAAGTAGTAAGTAGTATTTCATATGTATTATGAAATAAATATGCTTCTGGGTAATTATGACACGGAAAACAATCTTTGCATTGCCGCTGTGTCTTGGTTTATGAGTACAAATTTCCATGAAATACTCTCTTTTTTTCTGTTTAAGAGGGAAGGAACATTGAAAGCTAACATTTGTAAGACAGTTTTGTAAGATTATAAAGTGGGCAGCAATTGTGCTCTTGTAAATCACATTTACAGATAGAAATTGTGTTCTTTCCGACTCTCCAATTACAATCTGAAACAGTAGTTGCCATATTTATTTCAAAAAATAATCTCTAGTTTTTGACCAAGAAACCAGATTAGTCAGAAGAGTCAACTCTAAGCCAACAAATTAAACAACAAGAAGTTGTTTATGAAAAATCTGTATCTCCGTGGGGACAAAGATATTACTTAGAGACTTGAGCTTTCTGTGATGATACATGAAGGCAGTGAACCACAAACCCAACATAAATACAATGGTCTATGCTAGGATTTGGTAAGTTATGTTATATTAAAAAATATGCAAAATATATATCTCTAGACAAAATTTAATTGGAAATACTTAGAGTACGCGTACAGAAACTGAGAAAGGAAAAAAGGCTTAAAAGACCATTGTACTTTAAAACAAACATTTTATAAAACCAGAAAAATGACTATTTGTGCTAAACTTGGAAATAACCTAGAGTTTTAAGTTACAGCTATATAAACACAAGATCACACAAACAACTTTAATTATGCCCTCATAGACACACCAGTTTTGAAGCCAATCTTTTTTCCTCCTAATTTTTAGTTTTGTAAAACTCCTTTATAGTAGGATGAAGGACTTTTTCTATTGGTTTAAAGAACTCTGTAACCCTGACCTGATTGTTTCAAACCTGCAGATGCAACTGCAGAGTCACTACATCACAATACTCCCAATTTCTTTTTAGCATGTTCATAGAAAGTTTATTGTTTTAGAGTAGCATATTTAGCTGATTCTGCAGTAGAAACAAAGCAAAATGAAAACCACAAGCTACGCCATAAATATCATGCACTGACATTTATATATATAATGCAGTGCTCTTACATTGTCATTGGTATATTATTGGTATATTATTGTTCTGCCTAAACAGTTCAAACACAATTATATTAACAATTTATGATTTATATGACCAAAAATTCATGTCTTATAACATTTCCCATTACTTCTACAGTTTGTGGGTGTAACAGAAGAAAGTAGATACAAGCATTCACCAACAGAACGGTGCTCCCCAACTGCTGTGTGGTCCATCAGGATGACTTCTTCAAGTGTTGGACTCCTTGGATATGGAGGCAATGACCACTGATAGACCTATTGGACATACGCTATACTTGGCATTTCCATACGATGAATGCAAAAGGAGGAGAAGTACTTGTAACTATATTGTTCCTGACCCACCGTGTCTCTTTAATGGGCACGTCTGGCCCATATACTTAAAATACGGGAAAGAGAGAATGGTGGTGTTGATGTTTATTTCATAGAATCACAGAATCATAGGATCATAGAATATTTTGGGTATGAAAGGACCTTTAAAGGTCATCTAGTCCACCCCCCCTGCCATGGGCAGGGACATCTTTAACTAGATCAGGTTGGTCAGAGCTCCGTCCAACCTCACCTTGAATGTTTCCAGGGATGTGGCATCACCACCTCTCTGGGCAACCTGTTCCAGTGTTTCACCGCCCTCATTGTAAAAAATTTCTTCTTTACATCTAGTCTAAATCTACCGTCTTTTAGTTTAAAATCATTCCCCTTGTCCTGTCGCAAGAGGCCCTGCTAAAAAATCTGTCCCCATCTTTCTTATAAGCCCCCTTTAAGTACTGAAAGGCTGCAGTAAGGTCTCTCCCTCTTCTCCAGGCTGAATAACCCCAACTATCTCCACCTTCCTTCACAGGAAAGGCGTTCCATCCCCCTGATTATTTTTGTGGCCCTCCTCTGAACCCACTCCAACAGGTCCATGTCTTTCTTGTGCTGAGGAGAGACAGATGCAGTACTCCAGGTGGGGTCTCACCAGAGCAGAGTAGAGGGGCAGAATCACCTCCCTTGACCTGCTGGCCACGCTTCTTTTGATGCAGCCCAGGATACAGTTTGCTTTCTGGGCTGTGAGCACACATGGCTGGCTCATGTCCAGCTTTCTATCCACCAGTACCGCCAAGTCCTTCTAGGCAGGGCTGCTCTCAATCCCTTCATTCCCCACCCTGTATTCATACAAGGGTTGCCCTGACCCAGGTAGAGGACTCTGCACTTGGCCTTGTTGAACCTCATGAGGTTCAAACAGGCCCACTTCTTGAGCTTGTCCAGGTCCCTCTGGATGGCATCACATCCCTCAGGCATGTCAACTGCACCACTCAGCTTGGTGTCATCTGCAAACTTGCTGAGGGTGCACTTGATCCCACTGTCCCTGTCGTTGATGAAGATATTAAACAGTACTGGTCCCAGTTCGGACCCCTCTGGGACACCGCTTGTCACCAATCTCCATCTGGACATTGAGCTGTTGACCACTACCCTCTGGATGTGACCATCCAAACAATTCCTCACCCACCAGACAGTCCCCCCATCAAATCCATATCTTTCCAGTTTAGAGAGAAGGATGTTGTGAGGGACTCTGTGAAAGGCCTTACAGAGGTCCAGATAGATGACATTTGTAGCTCTTCCCATGTCCACTGATGTAGTCACTCCATCATAGAAGGCCACTAGGTTGCTCAGGCAGGACTTGCCCTTGGTGAAGCCATGCTGGCTGTCTTGAATCAACTCCCATCCTTATTTAGATGGACACTGTTACCAACTGTTACTTGCAACAACCAAGTTTTTACTTGCAACAATGTGAAGGGCAGGAAAGCTTTATCCAGGTTGGTAGTGAAAAGAAAAATTTTAGCTGTTGTACAAAAGCCTTTTCCTGATCCCTCTGCCTCCTTCTAAAGTTCAAGATGGGGACAATGATAACAAACTAGAAAAAAAAAAAAAAAAAATCTGGGTTGGTTACCTGAAGTGCCAAAATGGGTTGTGATGTTTTAATGTTCCTTCTTTTCCTATGTTCCCCCAGACTATAGGTATAAAAGGTGGATTAGGGATGTTTCTGTATACTGGTTATTTCCATAAGAAAATAAACAATATTATTCCTCTGGAAAAACTGCCTAGTAATTTTTTTTTTTTTTTTCATCTTTTCCCTGAGAAGGTAATTATTCAGTAGAGTACCAATTTATTGGAATGACAATCAAACATAGAATCATAGAATCACAGAATCGTTAAGGTTGGAAAAGACCTCCAAGATCATCAAGTCCAACCGTCAACCCAACACCCCCATGCCCACAAAACCATGTCCCTAAGCACCTCATCTACACATCTCTTAAATATCTCCAGGGATGGTGACTCCACCACTTCCCTGGGCAGCCTGTTCCAAGGCCTGACCACTCTTTCAGTAAAGAATTTTACCTTTCAGTAAAGAACATACCTCCCATAGTAATACTGCAGAAATAACAATATTTCAACAGCTTTCTTCCTCCTACAGATTAACAAGCTGAAAGACCAATAAAATACATGTTTAATTTTGTCAGGAATTTTGCTGCAGGGTCACCTATCACAAGAATGTTAGAGTTCAACTGGCTAAGCAAAGTTGCCAGCAACTGACTTTCATGTCCTTGTAGTTCAGCTCAGTAATGAATATTCGTAAAGAGGAATGGGAACTTCTAGTAACTTTGGGTAGTTGTTGCTCTACAAGAGTAGTGAAAACATTCACCTCTTTCATACTACCACTTACTTTCCAATCCCTTTTCCAGGTTATTTTAGGGATCCAGTTTGAAAATGTTTCCAGTATAGGATTTCAAGAGGCTGATAAGCAAAGCTGAGTTACAATCAAAAGGATACCCTGACTAAAGACTAAAGAGGTTTGGGTCAGTAAATATCAGCCTTTCATTTGAGCCTAACTTTTCATGTTTCTCTTGTTTTCATTTCACAGAAAGCTAGGAACTGTTGACATAATGTAATGAATACATTACATTTAATCACATCACTAACACTGCCTGACACAACTTAATGAGCATTCATTTTTGATTTTGGAATTCCATTTTTTTAGTCATTAAAACAAATAAACATTACTGTCAACAAATTCTGCCTCACTCTGTTTAGAGAAAGTTGTGTACATGAGCAGCTCTAGCAGTTCATATACAACAATTTGTGACCTCACTATTGCTCAGCCTTATACAAACATTACACTCATCTGAAACCAAGGAGTTTATTCTATAGGTCAACTGCCTAATATCCTGAACCATCACAGATTTTAACTTGATTTGGATGTGATTCTATGATCTTTCACATTGTTACTTCACAAGTAACATTGTTACTTCACAAGTAACAATGTGAAGGACAAGTAACTGAAAATTTGATGTCTGTTTCCTATGTATTTGCTTTTATTGATTGTTCTATCAAACTACTCTGTACATATGAAATTTATTTAAAGGACAATGTGCTGGTTTTTTATAGAGCGGTCTGCAAGACAGTTTCATTTGGTCTCTAAGCTCTCATGTATGACAGTATGAGGTCCTAGTTTAAGACATGTCTAAAATGAATTTCAAGTGGCTTTTTGTTCTCTCTGTAGCAGAAACAGTATGAGTGATTTTGCACTCGTAATAAATGCAAGAGCATCAAGCTTGAGCAAGATTTTTATATTAGGAAGGATGTACAGTTCACACTATCTTTTGTTTTAATATCATTGGTTAAAGTAACTTAAGCAAGGTCTGTGAGACTACACACAATAGTCATATATGTTGCATGGTATAATACTAATTGACAGTATGTACACAGTAAAAAAAAGAAAAAAGTTTCTGCCAATGACAAACATAAGTGTAGTTACTAATAACATTTTATAAATCATATTTCATATCTTCCATTCTAATTTTCCACATCAGGACAGAGAAAAAAGATGAAAGGAAATTTTAAATAAAAAGTCAGTCTGTGACTGGGACACAAGAAAAATGCCTGTCCTGGTTTCAGCTGGGNAAATGTCATAAATATTAGGGAAACCCAAGTAAGAGACCTCTCTTTAGGGTTCAAAAAGGAGGACAAGCCAAAAGTAGATCATAAAGGGATGTTTCTGTTTTAAGAAAAAAATGAAGGTAGATCCTTTATTGCACTTACAAATAGTCCTTTACTACCTTGAATATTTTTTTTTTATTTCTCCACTTGCCAAGCTTAGATTATAATTAGCTAAATATAAACATATCACTACATTTTAAATAAAAAGAAAGGTTATTTTTCAAAGTGATTTCCACCCAACATGCAGTTAAAAATCATCTATAGAGGCAGACTTCAGTAATAGGTCCTAACTAAAATAATTTCAATAGTAGAGTGAATATTATGCCCACGTATTTTTTTCACATCACGTTTATTGTTTCAGTGTTATAGTGGAGAGCTCTCACTACATAATCAGTAAATCATTGCTGATGCCCAAGAGTCCCAGCCCTTCTTGCCTTCCTCAATTCTCTCTTGTTCTCTTCACCTAGGATGAACAAATTACCAAGGGAGATCTCAGGCTGCAAACTCATTATCTCTTCTCTAATTATAGACACACACAGACACATAACTACCAGGCATTTGTTCTCACTTATGTGATTTATCTGCATAAGTTCCTGAACGAGGTGACCTAGCAAACCTAGCACAGACCTGACAGGATCAATTCCTATGAGAAGAAAAAACAGGATACCTGTCTAGCAAGATTCACAAGACTTGAATTTTTTTAAAGGATCAGAGACTGTTTAAATAGGTATCAGTACACAAAGATAACCAGCTGGGACCTCTCCCAGCCTCTTCCAAAGGAAAAACAAACAAAAAGAGAAAGAACCAGCCGCTATTTAGCAACAAGTTCCAAAGAAGTTTAAATTTCAATTTTTCCAAACTACAAACTCAAGTACAGACTATTGCCCAACTATCACTAAAATTAATTGCTACTGGAAAAATGAAAGATGGTATGTGTGTTAACAGTTATCAAAAAGAGATTCAGGAAGAATTCAAGCAGCCACAAACTTGGGGAGTTTGATTTCAGTATCAAGCTAATTAGTTAAAAATACATTTAAAAAGGAAACAAACAACAATAAAAAAAAAATAGATACACAGATATATTATCTAATGGGGAAGTCTCTATATTGGTTTTTTAAAGGGCAGAAATTCCCCACCAACATATTAGCAGTCTTTGATGTGAACAGTCACTTAGGTAGCTAAAGGTAGCTTGAAGTGTATTTGTATTTTTAAATAACTTTTAATAAGCTTTCCAGTCATTGATTCTTAATATACCCTTAGCTGTCCTAGGAAGTTTTTTTTTGTGCATTGTAAACTAATTAAGAAATAATAAAATAAGAATGCGTATTTATGTATAGCATATAAATGGTCAACGTATGTTACCAACAGAGTCCTAAAGGGATCTATGCTGCGACCTATGGTTTTAATCACAAATCTATAAAAGAGGATAACTAGTGACAATTTTTTCCCTTCTACAAATGCTGAATTCAGGATGATAAAAACAAAGTTACTGTAAAGAGTTAAAATATCTCTGACACCAAGGCTCTAAAGATTGAATAAACTATCATGAAGATACACTTACAACAGGAAAACCGTCTGAGACACTGGTGATTGGCTGTCAAGTACCTTTTGAATATTCAGTCAGCAGAATATCTGCAATTTAAATACCTTGTTAGAGTTAATAACAGTTGTCAAAAAAGCACATTAACATGCTTAGGGGATTAATTCTCAACTTCCTTAACTGCATCTATGTGAGTAAGGCAAGGTTCAACACGTGCTGTGTGGTCCCAGGTGAATATATTTCCATGTTTTATGTGATGATAGTTCAAACCAGCTGAAATCTTGTAAAAATATTATTTAATTAAAAGACATACTTCAAGTACAGAGAAATGGAAATTTTGTAAGTGAGATTCATCCACACAACAATCTGCAAATGTTCCAAATCATAACCTTGTTTAATCAAGCTCAGCCTACAAACTTCCACTTGATGGAAGTTTCCACTAAGTTTCCATAAGATCCTCATGGAGAATCTGATGAAGTGTGGGCTGAATGAGAAGACAGTGAGGTGGATTGAAAACTCTCTGAATGACTGGGCTCAGAGGATGATGAGTGGTACGAAATCTAGTTGGGGGCCAGTAACTAGCCATGTACCCCAGGGGTCAATACTAGGGTCCAGTCCTGTTCAACGTCTTCATTAATGATTGGAATAATGAGACAGAGTGCACCCTCAGCAAGTTTGCAGATGGCATAAAACTGGGAGAAGTGGCTGATACTGGAGATGATAGTGCTACCCTTGAGAGAGACCTCAGCAGGCTGGAGAAATGGTCTGACAGGAACCTCATGAAGTTCAACAAGGGGAAGTGCAAAGTCCTGCACCTGGGGAGGAACAGCCCCAGGCATCAGTACATGTTGGAGCTGGAAAGCAGCTTTGCAGGAAAGGATCTGGGGGTGCTGGTAGACTCGAAACTGAACATGAGCCAGCAATGCACCCTTGCAGCAAAAAAGGCTAATGGTATCCTGGGCTGCATTAGACAAAGAATTGCCAGAAAGTCTAGAGGTGATCCTTCCCCTCTGCATTCAGCACTTGAGGCCATTCCTGGAGTGCTGGGTCCTGTTCTGGGCTCCCCAGTACAAGACAGACAGGGACATGCAGGAGAGAGTCCAACAAAGTGTCACTAAGGTGATGAAGGGACTGGAATACATCTCTGCTATGAGGAAAGGCTGAGAGAGATGGAACTGTTCAGCCTGGAGAAGAGAAGGCTCAGGGGGGATCTTACCAATGTTTGTAAATACCTGAAGGAAGGCTAAACAGAAGACAGAGCCAGGCTCTTCCAATGGTGCCCAGTGACAGGACCAGAGGCAATGGGCATACACCAAAACACAGGAGGTTCCCTCTTAATATCCAGAACACTTTTTTATTGTGAGAGTGACTGAGCACTGCCACAGGTTTCCCAGAGAAGCTGTGTAGTCTCCATCCTTGGAGATCTTCAAAAGCTACCTGGACATGGTCCTAGGAAGCCAGCTCTAGGTGTCCCTGCTTGAGCAGTGGGCTTGGACCAGGTGACTTCCAGAGGCCCCTTCCAACCTTCACCATTCGGTGATTCTGTGATTCTGTGATTCTGTGACTGAAGTTTTATCATCATTTTTCAAAACCACACAAAAAGTGTGGTAAATATGATCATAAAAGATATCTCTTTTCTGTTTTGCTTTTAATTTCTAAATTTTTGGGAGACAGCTTACAGTACTGTAGATTTGTCTTATTGCCTGAAAGAACAACATGATCTTAGGACAAATAATAAGATATACCCATTGGGCCAAGTGGTAAACCATGCAAACTGACATAGCTCTACTGAAGTCCACTCGTATCAGTAGAAGCATCTGTCCTTTTAATACTCTTCATTTTGTTTAAGGTTAAGTAAATAAAATAAAATTTAAAAAATCACTCAGGATTAAAAGGTATGGTTGTTCTTCTATTCAACTATATAACAGCACAGCATGTGACAGTCATCAATCACTAAATGAAGATGACATACTGGGTCACAAGGGTATGCAGAGCAAGGTTCAACAGAACAGAACTTGGACAAAAGCCTGTAGTACAGAAACTAAGCATTAGTAAGAAAGAGAAGTCTTGTGTTTATATATGTAAAGTGACAGCTTATAGAAATACAATGATATGCAGTTTAGTGAAGACAAAGGATTACAAATGTTATAATCGGAGTTTTGGATAGGTATTTTCTTGCAATTATCATTAAACACATAAAAAGAAGGAAAAAGAAGCAGCAGAATTTCAAGCACTGATAGTAAGAGGGTTATTTTAAATGCTTGGATAGCACTATTTTTTAGACAAGTTTAAAAGAATACAGTTTCAAAGAAGTACTTAAAAGCTGTAGAAATTGATCTGGAAACAAACTATTGACTTAAAGATGAAGTTTTAATTTAAAACAAATAAAAACACAACAAAGATAGAAACTGAAAATAATTTGGCTCCTACCCAGATCAAAGGTAGGACAAATCACACCCTCCTATTTTTTGGTGAGGTGTTCATGGCATTGTTACCTCTGTCATAGAATCATAGAACGATTTGGGTTGGAAGGGACCTTAAAGATCATCTAGTTCCAATCCCCCTGCCATGGGCAGGCATATCTTCTACTAGATCAGGTTGCTCAAGGCCTCATCCAACCTAGCCTTAAACACTGCCCAGGGAGGGGGTATCCACAAGTGCTTCATTTACAGCTTCTTCAGTCAATAAGTATAGCTCCACAAAAAAAGAGATGACTAATACACGTCATGCCTTTAAATATATAATTTTCTTTTAGAAGATCTTTCTCATGTGAATCAGTCCTTCTGCTCTGATAGTCATGAATCTCTTAATCCCCATCTTAAATAACTGCAAAATGGTTCATATATATTTATTCTTATGCCAATATTGTCCATTAGCTTAAATATCTCTTCTTCCTGCAATGTAGCTTTCATATGCATTTATAAAGAGCAATCATAGCTGTTTTCTACCTTTGTTTTGACATACAGATCAAGCCAAACTTTTCTACTCTGCTGCCCGTTTATAATGGATTCTTCCTTACTTTAAGCATCCTACTAGCACTTTCTGACCTTATTTTAGTTTACCTTCTTGGAAAGGAACAGGTGACAGTATACATAATCTTGCAAATTAAATTCTGTCTGTGACCGGTATAGTTCATGAGAATTTCCCTGTCGCAGTGGAAATACCTTTTTCTTGGTTCATACTGGGATCACATTAGCTTTTTTTATGATTAAATCACTTTAATAGATCAGAGTCATTATGTAATCAACTAGTTTCCTCTCCTTTAGTATTTTGTTATGAATTTATAGCATTCCCTCTTCTTTTTAACACTAATCTTAAAGTTAAACGTGTCATCAAATAACATTCTTTTATTCCATATTGACAGTACGCTCCAGTTTTGTATCAGCACTATTAATCATTACACTATTACTTTCTAGGGTCTCATTGGTCTCAAAACACTGTATATAATAAGTCCAAGACAAATACTTGAAGATTTCCAATATTAGTTTCCTATTCAGTATTTTCATGTTGCTAGGGGAACTCTCATTTAACAAATTCCTATGCACCTGGATGTTCTTCTTTTCCAGGTCTACAGACAACTTCTTATATGACACTACGTCAAAGGTACTACTTCAATCCACATCTGAAAAGAGACTGCTTATCTATTTAAAAACAATCAATTACCTTGTCAAACAAATATAGCAGATTAGTCCAGTAAAATTATTTTTCAGTGAGCCATAATGCATTTTTTAACTTGGTCATTTTAATTATTTTATGTGTTATGGTTTAACCCCAGCCAGCTCACCACCCCACCCCCCTGCCCCCCTTTCTCCCCCCCAAGTAGGATGGGGGAAAGAATCGGGAGGGCACAAGTAAAAAAACTCATGTGTTGAGATAAAAACAGTTTAATAATGGAAATAAACCAACAAAGAACAGTAATAATAACATTAACAACAACAACAATAACAGAATATACAAAGCAGGTGATGCACAATGCAACTGCTCACCACCGGCTGACCGTGAGTCGTGAACCGCGAGGCCCCCTCCAGTTTTTATACTGAGCATGACGTCACATGGTATAGAATACCCCATTGGCCAGCTGGGTCAACCGCCCCGGCTGTGCTCCCTGCCCCCACAGCTTCCCCTGCATTTGGCAGAGCATGGGAGGCCGAAAAGTCCCCAGTGCAAGCACCACCCAGCAACAACCAAAGCATCAATGGGCCATCAACACTCCTCCCATATCAAACCCAAAACGTACATCCCCCAGCCACCAGAAAGAAAGTTAACTCTATCCCAGCCAAAACCAAGACATCATGCTCTTTTTTTTTTTTTTTCTCTAAATGCCTTTACACCAATAAGGTCAGAACTAAGAAGTCTAGATCTGCCTTATTCTCCAGGTATTTATTATTTTCCAATTTGATATTATTAGTCCTGATTTGACAATTTATAAAAAATGGAAGCCAGTTTTTCACATGCCAGTTCATGCAGAATTATGGAATAAATAATTTAGTCCCTGTATTTTCCATGGATTCAAAGCTATGCATTTCAGTTATACCAGTTATATTTTCCAGAACCTTCCTCCTATTAGCCAAATTTAATAGTCCTCTTAGTTAGTGTCTCTATTCATACTGATTATTTATTACTGTATTTACTGTCCAATCTACTCTTATAGCACAGCAGCTGTTTCCTAACTTTCTTTATATAATTCAAGAACCTTCTCCTGTCTCTTTCAACAGCTTTTGCTAGATACGAGTCAGCATGTCTTTGAGTAGGTCTTATTGTATCCCAAATCCATCTGTTAATTGTAAATGGATTTTCTAAATCAGAAACGTGTTTAAGACTAGAATTCGCCTCCCAAGTCTAAGCAACCATTATTTTTCTTTGTCAGATGACTTAAGTAAAGTCTAGAAAGAAGTCTGAAATGTCTCTCTATATTAATTGGAATGATTATTAATGTATTCCTAATAAACCATACAACAATATTCTGTTTCCAGGATGGATCTAGGAGTTCAGACTGCATATAGTAAATTCCACAGGACTGGAATTACATTAATTTTGCATTCAGCTCAGTAAATGAAAATGCATTTCTGCAGCCTGAAACTAATGCCAAGGATTTATTTCAGAATTTAAATAAAGCTCAGTTTTGACAGCCATTAATTAAAAAGGAAGATATTTTTGTTTTTGTTTTTGTTTTTTTTCTGACATACTTTAAAGGAAAGTAAGCAAATCAAGCCAGAATAAATAGATTTACATGTGAGCACAAACACTCAATTATGGAATTGCTCCAGCCTTCATGTCGTTTGGTCAAGGTTCTCTTCCCCCTTATGCAGCAAAGTAGTCTGCTGGCAGCTAATGAAGTGAAAACAAACAAGAATAATTAGAAATTGTACAATTAACATATTTTCCACTGTAAATATTGATTTGTTGAAAATGAGTTTGATGTTTTTGAAAAGTTTCCAAATTTAAAAATGGAAAAGTAGAAGCATATTTTTAAGGAAAAATTATCTGATTCCATAAAGTATCATTTAATTCTTATTTTTCATTTGTTACTTCTGAAATGTTGACTTTCATCTAATGTATTAATATCTCACCATAGAGATATTAAGTTACACTTTGTAACATAGTGGCATTAAATATTACTTTTAAATAATTAAGTAATTACCATTATGCTTTTTAGGGTATTTTAACCTTCTCTTCAATGGGAAAAATACAATCAAAACAATCAAACTATACTATAAACTTCCAATAGAGTCCTTCCAATTTACACGGCACAGTAAATTTCCTCCCACATGGAGAAATTGAATGTGATTTACAGTAGTTCCTCAGTGCTATATTGAAACATATTCACAGTTTAGATTTACCCTTTTAAGGATTACTTTACACCCATGGAGACTTAAAAAGTTCTGAGATCTGAATCATCCTCTAGAGATGCACCTCTCTTTGTTTCAGTTCAAGATAGATGGAGAGATTAGCTAATGTAGGATATTAATTTATCTTCCTTCAGGTCCGTGAACTGTTCCTGGGCCAAAGCTATAGGATCAATAATAGCATGTGGGGTATAATCTTAACTTTGCACAAGTCATCCAGGTTTGAAATTTCTTGACATTAAAAAATAGTACAGCCAAAGTCTTGGCATTTCTTTTCTACAAAAATACCCCTGAGAGTGCCGGTGAAAAATTTTAATTAACTTGGTAGGTAATTACATTTTTTACTCTGATCTGCATTACAGACCTCTTAAATATTCTGCTCTCATTGTCCACCTGCAGAACTCTCATTGACAGAAACTTGAATACTGCATAGGGAATTAGTATACGAAGTGATGCCATGGATGGGAATGGGGAGGTGTCCTGCAGTTATAACAGACTAAGTTCTGGTTCTCCAGAGGCTGAGACAGCCTGGGAGAAAAAGAGAAGCATGGTGTATGACAAAGAAAGGAGACCAAGTGGATTTCCTCCATAGTTCTGATTTTCAGTAGTGTTACTGCAATGATTTCCACAGGGCCCTACTGACCGAGAAAGTGAAAACTGGGATCATTGTTACTTTATAGGGAGGGATCTTCAGGGAGAGTGGGTATCTCTTCTTAAGCCAGACAATACCTTTTGAAAGTCAAAGTGGTTTTGGACATAGTACATTCATTAGTTCTGACAGAAGAGCAATAAATGCCAAAAACAAGTTGGACACAACTGCTTTTAGTTTAATTTAATTATGTTAATCTGTTAGGTTTAACAGTTTCTAAAAGTAGACTGTGTGTACCCTGCAGGAGTGGGATGGTAGGCATTACTACATGTGCGCAAGAGGTGTCAGGTATACTCCCTTATCACAGAAAGCTATTGATATACAGGCCCTTGACTGTAGTACATCTCTTTAAGATTAAAAGCTTTACTTTATCCCCCACTCCCTATGCCTGCAGCCAAACAAACAATAATTATCTTGTATTTTCCTCCACTGCCTCCTTGACCCCTGCCCCAAGATCTATCTGCACTGGAACCA
The DNA here is from genome assembly GCA_013400755.1 of Pelecanoides urinatrix. Taxonomy (NCBI): domain Eukaryota; kingdom Metazoa; phylum Chordata; class Aves; order Procellariiformes; family Procellariidae; genus Pelecanoides; species Pelecanoides urinatrix. The sequence continues at coordinate 98,067 of VZTQ01006653.1, forward strand.
CTACAGTGAAACAAAGCACATGAAAATTGTTTTGTCAAGGAATACACTTAAGACCAAGTATGAACAGACTAAATTATTTCATTTAAAAGAGACATGCGCCGTTTCAGAAATGAGATTTGCAGAGCCAACTGTAATTCACCACGGCAGAAAGACAGAAGAATAAGAGATTGAACCAAAATAGTCCTGAAATAGTTCCAGCAGAGAAACATAGCTTTAGACTAATATACCAGTCAGGAACATACATTTTAATCAGAAAATCCGGAGTCCCAGAGATTAACCTGCAAAGAAATTCAGTGGCTTTCAGCTAAGATTTCAGGTCAGAGTTCATATTAATTTACTAGATATCTAAATACATCCACAATATTTCACTTTCTTTAAAAAGATATGAGTAAAGTCAGTACGTGCTTTACAGAGGCATTGCATTTATTGCATATGTCTCTATGAAGAAACCCATCCTATATTGCAGGCTGAGTCCACCTATATTTACAAAAGCTTAGATAATGATCTGAATAAGAAAAAATCTTTCTCTGTCATGGTAAAAATACAATCTAAATAGCAATTGGAAAGGATAGGAATTCAACCTTCAGAATTTTTTTCACTGTATTCTTTCTACTAATTTCCTATCAAAAAATGTATTAGACCTAGTCAATAATAAGTAATTTTTATTACCAAAAGTTATAATTTATTTCTATGTAAAGCTAATATGCTAAAACTTTTCTGCTTAAGTACATTCCCTTTACTCTCAGAAGTAACAGCTAAAGACCTCACATCCTCAGAATCGAAAAACAGCTTAACAGATGACAAATTTTTACCCTGTGTTCGTTCTAACAGTTTGCATGACTTAGATATTTTTCCTCCATGTTTTTCTGCATAGGCATACATGTAAGTTTCATAGTACATGTCTATGATTTCTGGGTATGCAATAAGTCAAAACAAAAACAATTCAAACATGAATGAAGTCTGGGCTTGTATGCAGCTGAAACTCTTCTATCAGCCATCTGTAGCTGAAAAAAAGAGCTGGGAGTTTACTCCTCTTGTTTAATATATGATAAAATTAATATGGTTTATATTGACAAAGTACTTAGCCGTCTAAAACATAGAGAATGCACCACAAGTAAGTATTGTATATTTTCCCATTTTAAAACTTTTTTTTGCAACATCCAATGTGGACCTATTAAAACATTATATGATAGATATATATGTATGTATATTTATAATATATATATATTTATTGCAATAAGCATGCTGGAAGTAAAGATATTTAGAATCAATGTATCTACCAAATACATCTATTCAAAACGTTACCTGATGTTATTGAAAAGAAACAGACAGAAGCTTCTCCCATCATCTGTTATTATTGCGTGTTGTATTGTTGAACATCAAGAGAAGGTGAAGTGAAGATGAATAATGCGTTCTCTTCTAGCAATAGCTACTTCCCAGAATCAGGCTAATGGAAAGTTAAAAGTAAGGGAAACTGATAAAAAACAGGACCGGTACTTTAGAGATGGAAAACCAAGTATATCAATCAGTCTCCTTGAGACATACGAACAACAATGACCACAAAAACTGAATAGCATTTGATTTATTTTAGGAAGATATTGAGTTACATAGTTTCCTAACTCAACATTAGGATTAAAAAGAATACAGATAAGTGTGACATTATAATGGGTGTCTCCTATAGGCCACCTAACCAGGAAGAACAAGCGGATGAGCTCCTCTACAGACAAATGGAAGCAACCTCACATTTGGAGGCCATGGTCCTCATGTGGGACTTCAGCCACCCTGATATGTGCTGAAGGAACAACACAGTGGGACATAAGCAATTTAGGAGGCTGCTGGACAACAGCTCATCCAAATGATAGAGGAACCAACACGGAGAGGTTCTCTGCTGGACATCATACTCGCTAACGAAGGGATTGTTGGGGATGCGAAGGGAAAAGGCAGCTTTGGCTGTAGTGACCATGAGATGATGGAGTTCAGGATCCTGAGGGGAGAGAGGAGATTCATAATGTTCAGGAGACCATCTGCTTGGAAAAGTCAGGTAGGATAGGGCCCTAGAAGGAAGAAGGGCCCAAGGATCACCTCTTCCGAGCTCAAGAGTTGTCCATCCCAACAAACAGGAAGTCGGGCAAAAATGCCAGGAGCCCAGTGTGGATGAACAGGGAGCTCGTGGCCAAACTCAATCAGAAAAAAGAAGCCTACAGAGGGTAGAAACAAGGACAGATAACCTGAGACAAATACAGAAACATTGTCTGAACATTCAGGGGTAAGGTAAGCAAAGATAAAGCCCAAATGAAATTGAATCTGGTCAGGGATGTCAAAGACAATAAAAAGTGCTTCTTTAAGTACCTAGATGACAAAAGGAAGGCTAGGGAAAATGTGGGCCCATTGCTGGATGAGACAGGGCACGTGGTTACACAGTGCATGGAAAAGGCTGAAGTTCTGAATCCCTTTTTCATCCCTGTCTTCACTAGCAAAACCAGCCTTCAGGAATCGCAGGCCCCAGAGATGAGGGGGAAAGGCTGGAGCAAGAAAGACATACCCTTGGTGGAAAAGGTTCAGTTCAGGAAATACATAAGCAAACTGGACATACATAAATCCATGGACCCTGATGGTATGCACCCAGAAGTGCTGAGGGAACTGGCTGATGTCACTGCAAGGCCACTCTTGATGATCTTTGGTTGATCAGGACAACTGGGAGAGGTACCCAAAGACTGGAGTATTCTATGATATGTTTTCCACCTTCATCTTTTCTGAACTGTTCAATGAGGAATATAAAGATCTTTATTTATTGCAATAAGCATGCTGGAAGTAAAGATTTAGAATCAATGTATCTACCAAACACATCTATTCATCTTAATCTTAAAAAAATTCTCCAAACACACTCACAGTTAAATGCAGTGGGAAAAACTTAGCAATTTTTCACTTCTTACAGGAAAAGATATTGTTAAATAAAAGCAAGTACTGCATCTTAGACTAATAATTTCTCAGAAAGAGCAATCATCTATGGAACAAATATACTCTTTTGGGTGCTTTTTAATGACAGTTAATCATACGTCTGAGAACTCAATTTTCTGTTGTTATTAGTAGTTGCAACCAGTTCACTTCCAGATATTGCACTTTATATTGGCACTTGCTACCAGGTCACATCTCACCTTGACATATGCATAGCTGGATCACTAATGTAACAATTTAACACTTACGAAGCAGTAGAGAAAAAAGGTGCTAAGAACTTGAAAGTAAGTTCTGGTGTCCCAGTTCAAATCTGCCAAATGAATTTGCTTATTGCTGAACTTATTACTGAACTTAATTTTAGATAAATTTCTGCTACAGTTGATTCATTTATTTCACTCCAATCCAAGAGCAAGACAAAGGCAATCAGTCTTTTTTTTTTTTTTTTTTTACATTTACTTCTGAAAAAGTGAGTTATTTAATAAAAGAAAGACTTGAAGTGGGTGCATAAACAGATTTTTTTTTAATGTTCCCTTCCTGGACCATGTCAAGATTCTCATACCTAAATATTCTTACCTAGTTTTCAGTTAAAGATGGGTTAGGCACTTCTGAAAAGCAAAATACTCCAGAATAAATCTCTAAAAAAGTTTTTCAGGCAAGCTTAAAGTCCCATTCACTCTCAAATAAAAGATGTTTTAGCAGTTGGACTCGCAAATACATAACCTGTATTGTTATTACAAAGACTATTGCACTGATATAAAAAGCACTATTAGATGTTTCTTCCACAGAAATTCTCAACATACAGAAAATCACATTGTTATATAACTTAAGCCACATAAATTGCTCAATACAGCATTAAAAAAGAAACCAAGAATAATTTGCAGTTGAACTGAAACTTCAGTCATAAACCATTCTTGTGGTTTAACCTGGCAGGCAGCCAAATACCGCACAGCCGCTCACTCACTCCCCCCCCCCCCAGCGGGATGGGGAGAGAATCAGAAGGGTAAGAGAGAAAACCTCGTGGGTTGAGATAAAGACAGTTTAATAGAACAGAAAAAAGGAAAATAATAATGATAATCATAGAATATACAAAATGAGTGATGCACAATGCAATTGCTCACCACCTGCGCTGACCGATAACCGAGTAGCACTCGTGACTTCCTGGATCACGTCTACCA
>VZTQ01006654.1:0-178029 GCA_013400755.1 Pelecanoides urinatrix
AGCTCCTGCTCCGGCTCGGGAGATAGATGCAAATAATGTAAGTGTAAGAAGTGTTACTCTTTCTGCAAGTGAGTACCCTTATATCCACAAAAAAAAAAAAAAAGCATTGAGATTACTAACACTAACCCGTTTGATTTTCACAAGACCTCTAAGTGTCTTTGCTGGTCTAGACTAAGTGCTCACACTTCCACTGAAGTCAATGAGAACTTAAGAGGGTTGGTTTTGCAACATCAATTATCTTTTATAAATCCAATAAAGACTGATGACATTGTTGTTCTGAATGTCCATTGGTAAGTGCAAAAGTTGAATTTCACAAATGTAGTATTTTTCTGTTTAAGATGCATAGAATTCGGATTTTGTTTTTAAAAATTTGGCTCATATTCTTAGTGGGAGGGTAGGGTGTATGAACTCTAGTAGACTTAAAAATATGGAAGAAATGCTGAAAAAAATCCTTTAACCTACAAAAATTATTTTAAGAGGTGCTTGTCTAGCAAGATGTGGTGGAAACCACAATGCTGTTGTGCTAATGTTACACAGTATTTTCACAAGGTTTAAACAACTAATGATAGCTAATCTAGAAATGGTCTTAGTCTCTCACTGAAAATACAGTGGAGCTCCTGTGGGCAATGGTATGACAGATTAGAAATCAAAAAGGTACTAAATCCTAACCCAGTTTGAGTCACTTATTCAATATGTGGCCTTGGGCAGGCCATTATAACACCATACTCCTCTCCCAGTCTATCTAAATAACGTACTAAAAACCATAACCATGCTGAAAAAAATCCCAGGTGGTGATTCTACACTAAGCTGGCTTTTTTTTTTTTTTTAAATGAAATTTTAAGTAGTAACAGAAAAGCCTTCATCCTAAATGTAATTGCAATCTAAATACAAAGCCCATTATTTTCCTCATTTTCAGCTGATGCCACAGAAGAACAAAAATGTTACTTTTTGTCGATATAAAACATGATTTGTCAGGACAGTTTAACAACAGATATCAACTGAAACAGAAATTATAGATTTCAGTGTATTTTCCACAGTATGCCCATTGATACTTTCTCCTTTTCTTCATATTTTTAATTAAGAACTGAATTTAGCTAAATCTCGAATTCTGTATGCATCCATGGGCAAGATACTTCTTTGCTGACCCCTCGTGTTATAAAAATACCCTTCTCAGTGTCCTCTCTAGAAGGAGGCTGATAGGCATGACATGACCATGTCCTGGCTCTCGCAGTGATGCTCACTGTCTTTCTGAACTTGTCATACCGAGATACTGCAGCTTGAAACCCGAGTCTGTGCTATTTTTCAGCAGTGTGAGTGAAAATGGGAAATCTTTTGTATTATCAAGGTATTCTTAGAAGTAAACAAGGATTCATTATCTATTCAAATGACCAGCCGTGACAAAGGAAAGGCAGTTCACTGTGCCCCACTCTGCCACAGACATCCCTTGTAACCTGAGAAAAAGCATTTAGTCTCTCTGTGTCTCAGGTCTGCATCTGTCAGGGATATAGTAGACATTTCCTGACCTCATATGGGTTTTGTCAAGATAAATATATTATGGTACTGAGATACTGACAAGAGTGTCTTTAATCTATATATTATACTCTGGTAAGAAACTATGACTAAGAAAATGATGCTAGTGGAATGATAGAATTGCAGTCAAATGAGAAGTGAAAACTGTGAAGAAATATACATCTAGTACTTTTTTTTTCCCCCCATATTTAGCCTGATGTCAGTGGTTAATTGAGAAGTCAAGAGAAAGGGAACATCCATATTTTTTCAAGCTCATCACAGTCAGTAAAAGTGTGCAGAGATAAAAATCAGGCTTTCCAGTGTCTTTTGAAAGATTTGTCACTGCAGAATTGAACAGTCACAGTCCACAATGAGATTCGTCTCAAGTTACGTGATAACTTTTTGATATTCACTCCATCAATGACAGGAATAAATGTATGTAGAGCAATAGTGGTCACGGTTTTCGATGCTAATATTGTATCCACCATGTTATTCGTGACTCTTAAGTTTTGTGGAAACTTTTCTGGCTTTCTGGCATGGAGGAAGACAATACTAACAGGACCCAGCATATTCTGAGAGACTATTTCCAAACAGGAGTTATCTGGTAATTTGTGTGTCCATGAGTATAGACCAAAAGAGTATATGCCACTGAGTATGCAAAGACATAGAGAATTGCACTCCTTGGCAGACCCCACTGAAATTGCTTCTCTGAAACACTGAAGGAATAAAGAAAGAAAATTAGTCAACCTTCAGGGGAGAGGAGAAAGCTGACAAAAGGAAAAAAAAAAACAAAACAAAAAAGTGCTGTATCCTGTAAGGAAACCACGATATGTCTCACATAACACAGTTTCTTTCTTAGAAGTAAGGAAGAAGTAAGAATCCTGTAAGAAAGGAATAGCAAGAGAGAACTAGACTGCTTGTGCATGAAACCGTAATTAGTTGTTGAATTGTGGAATCTATTGTTTTCCTCATTTCAGACGTTATGAAATAAGAAAACAATGTATTTTTCTTCCTTGTGTACAAGCAAGTTTCAGTCTGTTCTGAGAAACCTTCTTGTAGCTGGATATCCAAGAAATATTACTTGTGCATCAGGGATATAAAAAATTGGCCACGAGGTCCAAAGCTGTGATTCAAATGTTATAGAACTTCACAGTGATAGGATTAATGTGTTTAAAAAGGCCAGTTCTCCTTCAGAGGATCCCACTGTGGATCCCATTCTGTCCTGGCAGACAAAGATCCATATAGAAGCAACGGCTGTGCATGACAATCTGTCCCCGGAGCAGAAAGCAGAGCTGAGAGAGAGATCTCAAGCCTGTGTTCTCCAAAAATCAATCCTGTACAAGGATCAAACATAGGAGAGCTTCTGTGCAGTTGCCACATCACAAGGGACCTGAATGAAGTGTAGGGGACAGCGCAGACTGACACCCTGGCTGTGGAAGTCACCTGTCCATCACACGGCCCCTGTGTCACCGTTGTGCGAGGCACAAAGCTAGGCAGCACTGTGAGATCCTGTATTTATTATGGGGAGCTAGGCACTGTTACAATATTGGATGTCCACCCAATGCCAGGAATAAATTAAATGACAGACAGACTAAGCAGAACAAAATATATAACCTCAGCAGACCGTTCTACAGAGTCCTGGCAAACAGCCTTAGACAGTGCTACCCAATTAAATTTGCTTTCACCATTCTCCAGGGAATCTAAGTTTTTAAGGGTTATAGACAATTTTCAGAGGTTTGTAAATAAATTGAGAGACACATAAAGCTTTGGCAAAGCAAATACTGATGAAGTAATTGTTTATAGTCATATCAGGGACCTCACCTATATGAGAGCTGTGGTCTCTCAGAACTCAGAAGCTAGATTAAAAATTAAAGTATTCTCAATGTGACATATTATTCCTGAAATAGTATCTGGACTCAGGTGGGAAACAATGATATGTTTCCTTGCACTCCAGAGGCAATACCAGGTTGCCTTTGTCCCATGCCAATACAATTTGAGCTTTGCCACACTTACTGCTTCAGTCCCTGAGCTAAACAAACAGAAAAGAAACAATTCAAAAAAGGACCAGAGCAGACATATTTATTTGACAAACTTGAACGCTGGGAATTCTGTGTTTGTTAAATGAAACTTAAGAGAAACTTGTAAGGTGGTAAGGCATCTTACCTGCCTGTTAGCTGAGCTCTCTCGAAGTTACAAAGCTATCCCAAAGTTCAAAATGCGACTGTGATGATTAAACGTGATGGGGCTGAGAGCAGAGCTGTTCTGATGAAGAAGAGAAAAAGCATACTGGTTGTGCATCAAGTAAAAAAATAACTCGCTGGGAGTAAAATGGTACTGTAACTTTCCTACAGGATGAGCTACTAAAAAACTCCTCCCTCTTTTCCTTGTCTTCACAACAAACAAAACGGACAAATGCTAAATTAATGAGATAACTACTATGCTCTAGCAATGTGGTACAGAAATTGTTCATTTAGAATGTGCAAAAACCAAGGAACAAATCTGCTATCCTCAATGGATGATCTACAGGGGAAATAGGGGCTACATCTTCAAATACAGAGTTCCCATTTCATTCCAAAAGTGGGAAGGAAAGCTGTGCAGAAAATGCTGTGCTAACATGAAATGGGAGGTTCTGAAGCATTATTGCCAGCAGCATGCATTGCTGAAGGAAGGTCAAAGGAGCATGTGCTTAGATTGCCAGGGGACCAGGGCTCCTGTGCAAAGCTTGCTCTGGGTAAAGAGGCTTGGGGATTAGGAAAAACAGTCAGTTGTTCAGTCAGGGGAGAGGAGCAAGAAAACTAATAGAGGGAAGATGGGCAGGGTGGGATATCACAGCATGTAAAATTAGGTTTTGCTTTTGTTAAGGTTATTATTGGTTATTAACTGACAGTAAGTGTTTATAGGAGGTGTATTTTGGAGAGTTTGCGTAAGGAACAAGCAGGTTAACTATTTTAGAACTTTTTAAAAAAACCTTATTGACAGTATTCCAAATACTATTTATTATCTTCAATATACATGCACAAGCTCTCTAGGTTTATTTTATGTTCACTTTATATGAACCTATGTCATATTTTTCCTTTAAAAACTGTCTGAAAACTTTTCATCTGATAACCTGGTCTTTTACATGCAATAGCTCAGAGCTTTACCTCTGCAACACTTCCCTGAAAGTCCTTATCAGCTAGGGCTCTTACCTGCACCTCAGATGAGAATTAAGCTGGCATCAAGGAATAAAGGGATGATAGTAGAGTTGTATATAAAATTGCTTCAGGATCTCCTTACTCATTATAGTCTCCTTTATCACTCCGCAGGACTGAGACCTTAAACACTCTTAAGGAGTGTTGCTTGTATGTCCTGCTTCAAGGAAATGTACATTTCAAAAATGAAGTGCTAAAAATATTTGTTTCCAGCCCCATTTTGCGTGTACTTTTGATGGTTTAGTATAGAAAAATACTGTAATGATTAAGGTGAAGACATTAGCTTAAAAAACTGCCACCTTTCATATAAAAATACACCAGAGGTTTCAGGTATTGTATGAGATTGACAGGGCCGATGTCTTCTGGAAGTCAAGAAACGTTGTTGAGAGTTGGAAAGAGTTTCATCACAGGTGTTACTATAAAGTGAAAATAAAACTAGAAAGAATAATAACATTACATAGCAATTTATTCTGTGACTATAACCTGTTTCTCTACTTGTGGGATAGTAGTTTTCTCTACTGCTACAGCACTTGCACAAGTACTGTAATTCATAAATGTCATTAATAAAAATAACTTCACAATTCCATTTCATTAAAATCATGCATTAGTTAGTGCATTTTACAAATGTTAATGGATTTGTCTCTTTGTACTGCTCATTTATAGTACCTCGTGTACACTCAGTACTTGAGATGCAATAGCTATTTGCAACTGGCTGGATAAGTCACATGGCAGTATTTTTTTCATGTAGCTTAATGAATGTGTTGGTGTACATATTGGTGGTTGTAAATGTAAAATGTTATCATTATGTGAATATTCATGCATGTTATATGACACTTTCTTCCTGTAAATAGCTGTGGCAGCAAAACTCTGTTTTATGAATTATTGCAGAAGAGGAACAGATAAAAGAGACAGTATGTTGGAGGTAAATAATTTGAACATTTGTGGTAATATTCAGACTAAATATTGTGCAAGATTTGCCTAGCCTTGCTTAAGAACAGCTTCCCTGTAAGTGAATGGAGAGTTTCTTCTATACCCACCTCATTGCTTCTAGGGGGAAGTGCAAAAACCTTGTTAACCCGACATATGTTGGCAGGTCTGACCTGTTGCACCTAACAAACTCAGCCAGCTCTCCAGGGGACATCAGGCTCTAGGAAAATGTCAAGAAAGGCAGCACATATGGAGCATAAGAGCTGAAACAGAAAGCCTTTGAGTTTCTTCTAATATGCCCCCAAAATAGAAATTTCCTTCTCAAGTTGGCACATTCTGTAATCACATTATTTTGAATATTTGATGTCTGTTCTCTTGGTGCTGACCTTGTGCCCTACAGCTATCTACAGTCCACTCTTCCTGCAATTTATTACAGAAATGGAGATGTAAAACAAAATCACATACTTGCAAGTAAGCTTGGCTTTGGACTCAATGTGCTGCTGCAGATGTGTCACGACAGCCATGCTATATTTGACATTCTCGAGGCCCAACATTTGTCCAGCCAGTGACAAAAATCTATTCAATTGTCTGAAATTTCTAACAGGGGTCTTTGGAGAGCAGGTGGACTTTTGTACCAGGGCAACCTCTGTGTTTTCCCCCTCAGTTCATCTGTGATACTCAGTGTTGCAGAGGGAGGTAGGCAGATGCTCGGGGCTTTCTGCCTCAGTCCCACATTGGAGGGGCTCCTGTTGGGTGTTTGGTTGCTGCTCTGGGATGGGAGAGTTGTGCCTTGGGGCACCCAGGTGGCATGAGCCAGCGATGTGTCAGTAAAGAAGGAACAACGGGCATAAGTGGTTTCTGCTGCAGCTCTTCTTGTAATGCCATGTAGCCAGATCCTAACAGTGAGATCAGAGTGACTCTCTGTTAGCTGAGGAGCTGGACAAGGCTTCACAATCAGGGACACAGACAGTTTATCTGAGCTTTACTTGCAACAACAGGTAATGTCCCGGTACCCTGGTGACATTAATTTTCCTCACGGTAAAGCCTTGTCTCCAAATAACTATGAGTGTTTTAAAAAATGTAACTTCAGCTAGGCAGTGTCTCCAGGGGATGAAATGGCTGTATGAAATCTCCATGGGCAGCCTGTCATACTTTTTCACACAGGCTGAGTATAAATGTGAGGACTTTCTGATTTTTCTACATGGTGGAAGATATTTGGCCTCCACAGATCAATGAATTTCCAAACTACATTGCCTATCAGCTCTTCGAAGGTCCTACAGAGCCCCAGGTGCACAAACCTCTTTGCCTAGCTCTGCCAGCAAACTGGGGGTCCTCCTTCAGCAACAACCAAGAGGGAGTATGTGTGCCAGGGACAGAGGAAAAACAGCCAAAATCACGTGCTCTCCAGTCAACCATCTACTTAAATGCTACAGTAGTAGCAACGCCCTCCCGAGCCTCTACCCCCTCCCAGGAGCAGCCTTGCCAAGCATGACGTGGTGTGCAGGACCATGCCACCCGCCTGCTGCCTGGGGTCCTCTGCTCAGGCAAAAGAATTTGAAGGACAGTGAGAATTAGGAGGTGAAAGACCACAACAGAGGAAAACCACGCCTGTTTGTATAGACTTTCATTGTTAAAGTCAAGTGCTTGCAAATTTGGGTATGGGGGGAGCAACCATGACATCTCTTTTAGCTGCTGCCTCTCAGCTGCTGTGTACTTTCACTTCACTGGAGGGATCACTGGCTGGGGACCACTGACCAAAGCAAATCCTTTTGCCTTTGAAGCTGTCTAATTTGAGCACATGCCTCCCTAGTTTTGATCAATTACACAAGAAATTATTGATGAGGAAACATAAGAAATGTGCAAACATAACATGTCACACACAGAGACAACAGCATTGTCTGGAGAGTGATCCCCTGTTTTGCTACAACCTCACTTGCTACAATCTCTCAATGAAATAAATCACTCTACAGGCAACATATAATGCAGTCTAAAATATGATGGTTCTCACTGTTTGTAATCTAAATTGGATGTGCCCTTATTGCCCTCTTTGCCAGAGCTACCAAGGGCTTAATAGCTTTCTTGTGCTTGCATGATTATTTCAAATCACCTTTTCAGTAACTTAGATTTTTATCATAAGTTATGTTTGATCATGCTTGAACTTGCAAACATACTATTTAAAAGCTTTACTTTGTTTCTCGACAGCAGATTTCATATATGATTTGCAAAATGAAACACAACATCTTTCTCATTGACCCTGTGAATAATACCTTTTTCCCCGTGTTAGCTATCTCCACCTCAAGAATTGTCTCTGCCTCCTCCCTGGCCTGCATTACTTTCATCTCGTTCTCTCTTTTTGTTACTTCAGAGATCTGTGAGTAATGGCTACATCTTTCTTTGAACCACTCCACTGGCTTCCCCATTTCTTCTGCTCTGCATTCACGGCAAATGCTCTACCAACTGCGGTCTCTGTTACAAATCTTCACCCCTCTGGTTAATCCTGCTCCACTGCTGACAGAGATGATGTTGCTGTGTTATCTGGCTGCTCTATCTGTCACCTACTTTCATCTTGCTAGTGAGATTTTGTGATAAAAGCACAACATCTACCTGATAAACTGCTATGATTCTTTTACTTGGTGAAGTTCAGTGTGTTGCTTGTAAGGGTGGTGAGCAAACCTTGGGAGCTTTAGTCCAGAAATGCATTAGTCTACTTTCCCCTCTCTCCCTCTTCTCTTAATTTATCTGACTTTCTAATCTCCTTGTGCTTAGTTATTAGCTTAGAAATTCCTTGGACTTACATTGATTTCCCAGTGCAGTCCCTATTTCCATTTAACTCCTTCAAGGGTTGTTCTGGAGAAGAGCCAATTAAACCGGTTATTGAAATGGCACCCAGTTCCTTCCTCACATGTGTCCCCCACCACTGTAACCTGCTTCCAGTGTTTCTCCTGGCTGCTGCTTCTTCTCCGGTGAATGGCACGGCAGAGGCAGGGCTCAGCAGGCAATCCCTTCTCTATCTATCCCTCTTTCCAATTCTGCTCAGCCTTGGACACAGATATGAGTGTCACCCAAGAAAGGTGCAAAGGAAAGGCATAATCCACCCTGGGCTACCTGTTATCAAAAATTATTTATATTCTAGGACAACATGGCCCTACCTAAAGCATTTGGCAAGAGGAAGCATGAAGAAAATACACTGGCATGGGAAGAGAATAGAAAATATCCACTGTTACTGGTGAAAAACAGTGCTGTTTCCCTCTGGAATAAGTCAGTGAGGGCCAAGACCCAACTCTTCAGGGTTTTTATAAGTGTTTCTACAGTAGTTGCAGAATACCTGCTTGACCTGCAAATTGAATAACCAAGTCCTTGCAAGGTGAAAACCACTTGTATTTGTCTTGAGGTTTTGAAAAACACCTGGGTCTTATACTGGTAACCTCATTGAGAACAACATTAATTCAATACCTTCTTCTGTCTTTTTTCTTATCAATATTCATGTGCCATAATCCTGACTGGACTCTCAAACTTTTCTGTTGACATTGGGTTTTGACTGTGGGTCTCGGAGGTGCAGAGATGCAGCATGGTTGCTTGGCAACACAAACACACCAGTTCTTTGGGGGTGATGAACACTTTTTAAGGAACATTTTCCTTTTTCTGTCGCTGTCTGCTGAATGCAGACTATGATGCCTGACCTGGGGTTTTGGGGCTGTAATTCAGGGTTTTATGGATGCAGAGTTCATGGTTGGCATGGGGGTGAATTTGGAGCCAGGCTTGACTTTCACTAACCCCAGGGATGGGGTAATTATGTTTAGATGTTCAAGTATTTAAGATTTGGGATTTTGCCTCAGACAAAAATTTTGGGAAGGACCCGTTGTCTTAAATCCTTTTTTTAAACTCTCCGTGAAGGCAGACTGGACACTTCCAGTCCAGGCAAATTTTGCAAAGGGGGAGAAAGGGAGGGCACTGCCTTCTGCGCAAAGGCAGAGCTTGTCTGTCTGCTCTGGGGATGACCAACCCACCAGACCTCCTGCGGGAATTTCTGCTTGTGAAAGGCACAGTAGATGCCATCTCATGTTGCACCAACCTCTGTGCGTCTGGCAGCTTTTTACAGCCATCACCATGCACTGCATTTCACAAGTCCATGCATACATGGTGCCTGGGCCTTAGGGAGCTTATGGAAAGTCTAAAGTCATATAAGAAGATGATAACCTGCCAAGATTACCAAGGTTTCAGACTTGCCAAAGCTTGCCAAACACCAACAGCTTCATCATTAAGGTAGCTGAATCTCTGTGCTTCTCTGAGCACCTGTTTTGGCACAGCTCCCATTTTCAGATCAAGACTTTCTGATCTGGGTGTTCCTCCCAGTATAGTTCTTTGTAATTCTTATAAATATGGATTTAATTATATTACATTTATTAAGAGTTAATTTTACAATTCTTATAATTCTCTGTGTAAGTCTTCCAACTGCGTTTAGTTTATAAACCTTTGGTAAATTTGTTGTCTTATCGTGGCGAGAAATTAGGTAATTCAATAAATGTATAGGAAGGTAAGTGCACATACCTCTTGGCTTTAAGGAAATTTCAGGTAGAGGTAAAGGAAATGAAGAGCAGCCAGATTTTTGGAAGATCTAAATGTGTTTGACATATGCACACTGCCTCCAGTCTTTACTTAGAATTGATGTAAGCCATAGTAAATCAGACAGCCTCCAGGCTTATTTACATTCTGAATTTAGTCCTATAAATTTTTTTCCTCCAAAGCAGCAATCAAGTCATCCATCAGGTTGTCAGCAAATTGTCTGTGTGCCATATATTAATCTCACTTTTCATATGCCATATTCTTCTGTTTCAGTGGGAATTCAGTCGCAGATGAAGTCTTTTTAGACACAATATTCTGCAAATAACGTAGCCCAAGAAAGAGTTAACTAATAAGAAAAAACATGCTATCTAAGCTGGTGCTCTGTGGGTATACAGTGCTAAATGAGTTCTGTAGAGAGGACTGTAGCTGGAAATTCTTACTTAAAAAACCCAGCATGTGGAATTTGACTTGCTTCCGACTAGGTGACCAGCAGCAGGCTTTAAGTTAACAGTGATACCAAATGGTTTATTTAGCTGTCAGTTACAAAGAGAGAATTCATAGCGGAAACAAACAGGCAGCCTACAGTGACATCTTTAAGGGAAGTTTGCTTTCATACAACTGTGAAAGCAAAGACTTACTTCTACTAGAAAGCAACAAGAACAAGTCTCATGCAATATTTTATTCAAGATCCCTGCTTTTGTTCTAAGTTACCTGCAGGGAACAGTGGCTTGTGTTGCCACTGGAGACTGTGGATTATACACAAAAGCAAAGCAGATTTGAAAAAGCAACCAGAATTTGTGCCATGCCGTCTTTCCTTATGTTTGTTTTCACACAGCAATCCATCAATACAAAACAAACCTTTAATGATACAGTGCATCAGTACAGGCCCATGTCACAAGAATCTTTTCGGCTTCTTTTCCTTTAAAAATAAAGTGAAGGAAAATGTGTTTTGAAGCACTATCTTTTTATCCTCTAGAAGTGGTCAGTGAGAAAATAACAAATTATAGCAAAAGAGAGAAGTTGCTCAGCTGACGTAGGGACAGTTGAATTTGTTCATTCTCTGTCTTTATAGTAGGTCATGTAGCATATCAGGAGTAAAAGCTGGGAGGTGATAAGATTTTTTATGTGCTACATCTTTCAATGGATGGTCCTTCTCTGTAGATGTAGGAATCCCTGATGGGTAAAGAGAATTTAATAAGAATATGCACAAGTTCCCTACGGTTTAATTTATGTGTGTGATGTCAGTTGCAGGCACACTTATTTGAGCAACTTTCTTATCAGTTTATTCTAGAAAATATAGTACTGATAGCAAAAAGAAAACTATCTTCACCAGCAGAAGAGGATTACTTATCTTGTGGTGGGAACTAAATCCACCCAACGATACTGAAGTAAGGTAAGATATGCTTTTATATTTCTTCACATGAAGCAAGAGGTCTGAGGGAATTCCCCCAAGGCACGTCATGTCTCTGGCCAGGGCTGAGTGATTCTCAGTCCTGAAGCAGGACCTGGTGGCTATATAAGCACTGAGTTGTAGGAGGGCACTACAGCTTGCCACAAGCTCACAGTCCTCTGGTGGTCCTGGTTACAGCTCCTACGTTGGTTACAGCTCCTATGTTGGGAGCTCCTCCCTCCTATGTTGGGAGCTGGTTACAGATCCTATCTCCCCTGGCCATCCTCTTTCCCACCACGCGCAAACAAGGACAAGGAAAGAGAGGTGCTGAGGGTCCTGATGCACAGCTGGGTCTCAGTACTGGGTTAGGATGAGGACAGGACTTGCCCCAAAGCTTGGAAGCTTCTAGGTTTGACATACAGTAATATGAGAGGAGTGTATATTTTTATGGCTATTTGGGTATAGAATATATTTTAATGACTTTGCCTAATTCTGCCCTTCAATTTTAGGTTTTTTGTTAATGCTGAAATGGTGGAAAAAGCCTTTTAAAAACTCTGAGACAGTGGTTTCCATTAGCCTAAGCTCTTGACAGGTACTAAAGAGAAAAGTAAGATAAGAAGAATGTAATTTTCATTCCTCTCTTGGGGTTTTTTGATATCTACATCTTGTTTGCAAAGCCTATATCTTTCTCAATGCTTGTACAATTTTTTTGTTCAAGAAACTTGCAGGAGGATTGAGTGGCAGGGAGAAGCTTAATGATGGTTATTGCTGTGGGGTCAATATAGTGTTAGGATCTTCAGGTTTGTCTCATAAAAGAATTCTTTTAAAAAACAAAACAAAAACAGAACAGCCAGTCAGCAGAAAAGGACAGGAAAAAAAAAATCTGACTTTTAAATTAAGGAGAAATAAGTTAATCCGAGGTTAGAGGAAATAAATCAATGAAAGTAATTTTGTGTTATGTTTGAAGGTTTTCACCTTCCTGTCAGTTTTTCAGTTTTAATTCACTTATGGCATTTTAAATTGAACCTATTTTTGTCCAGTCATCCTCTTTCTTGGGATAGTTTATCAAATTTGGCTTTGAAACATATCATCCAAATAGAGATGGACTTTGTAGCCCACAGGCACTGGCCACGTCATATGGCATGAGAGAACATGCTCAGTGTAATGTGATGCTGGAACTGGAGGCATTGGGGATATCAGCTGAATTGCACCTGGTCTTTAGAGGTGAATGGTGTATGCGCAGCGGTCAGGGCAATAGCACTCATGAGTTTGAACTCTGTATAGCCATTTCTCAGGTAAATATTGTGGAAATGCAATCAAGTGGAAGTGAAGCAATGAAAAGTATTTTCTTTTCTCATAAGGCATCTCTGCCACCCAAGATTTGGACTCCTGTCACAAGGGATAATATAAGCTTCATCCAGCATATCTACAGGTGATTCTGCCTCAGACTAAAACCTTTCAAAAACATCTGAAGAAAACAGAAAACAAAAAGAAGACACTTAACTTCAGAAACTAGCTGGCTCAGTGCATGTGTCAATGTTTATACCCTTCAAATCTCAGTACTTGCTATCTGCCTTGCAATTACACTTGGGATAGTGGCACTTGACTCAAAGTCAACCCATACCCAGTTATTTCCCACTATATTACCACCAGAACTTTGCCACTCACTGCTTTGGCATAGCAGCTGTGATTTGCCACATAGCACTGCAACACACATTGCAGTGTCCCAGGGACATAGATCACTACAACTGGAAAAAAAATCCCTGCATCCCTGCCACTCCACAGCAGCTTCCCTCTCATTGCAATGGCCTCTTCACCTGGCTCATTGCCTTAGCATGTTTTTGTAGGCTGATGAGAGCAATGGCTTTTGTTTAGTGATAATGAATAGGTCCCTTTGCATTTGATCCCTGGGCCACTTAATTTCAGCCTCTTGTGCTGTCACAGGTCTTGCTGAATATGTCCAGGGGAAAGCAAGCCCTCTGTGTGGGCAGCCTTTGCTCATGGGAACAGAATGAACCCCCAGCTCTACCTGTGGCAGCTTTGCAAACTCAGTGGTGGCCCGAGGATGCCCCACAGAGGAAACACCGGAGCTGCTGAGTGGCCTGCCCAGCTCACTCTGTAACTGGAATATCTTCTTCCTCAAAGCTTTCTGGATGTTAAACCTTTTTAGAACTCGAACTTCTTTTCTTGCAACTTGTAACAAAAATATTTTTTTCAGAGTGCAGAGTTTCCAATTCCAGACATTTCATGAACAAATCTGAACCAGCGGGGCTCTCCAGCCCAAATGGAGAGGCAAGTTTACATTTGTCAGTAGATTCCCCAAAGGGAATTTCTGGGAAAAGACAGAAACAGTTTATGAGTCTTTAAATGAAGGAGTATCAGAGATATTGAAAGCAATGGTATTGGTGCTTAAGAAACCAGGGGATTTATCTCTCTTTTTAGCTGCTTATCAAGAAAATAAATGAACCTAATAAGCATCATCACTAGCTCTATCAACGCTCTCAAGCACTATCAAGATCCACTGAAGGCAAGCAAAAGCACCGAGGCCCCTTTGACCCCTCATAAACTAACTAATTTGTGGAGAAGTGTTAAAACAACAAGCGGCCCCGGGAGAGTCCCCACCTCGATCCCCTCAACCTTTCCTCCTCCCGTGACCACCAGGTGGGGCAGCGAAGCTCCGCTCCCCGCAAAGCCGAGAGCGCTTCGTTCCTCCCGCGCCCGCACCGGCAAGCGGGGCGGTCACCCCCCTCGCCTCCCCGAGCCTGCTGACAGGCGGACGGGCTGCTGGAAACTTTTTTTTAAAAAAGAAAAGGGGCAAACTGCCTCCGTCCTCCTGCAAACGCTGGAAGCTGAAATACCCGTAGTTTCTTCTTGCGTGGCAATCGAAAGAGGAGAAATCAGTGCAAACCCCTCTGGAAGGGTGTCTTGGTGGGAGCTGGTTCCTCACCGGTGTTTGGCATCAATCCTCCCCGCACCAAAGCCCTACGCTTCATCTGGGAAATTTTAGGGTTTGTTACGGCGTCTTGAGATCATCCTTATGATTCCTGCATTTTCATAAGTAAATAAATAAATAAAACAGCCTAGCCGCTGATATAATTGCAGCTAACCTATATGATAGGGGTCAGAAGACATCATCATTTTCCAAATACCACAGTGTGAGAGGAAATCTTAAATTAATCCTTCCTGACCAGAATCACCAGCATGAGGAGCAAAGGGTAGCAAAAGAGCGAGGAAAACCCCAGTATCATATGAAAGTCTGCCTCATAAAGTAAGCAAACTCCTGCCCACATCATTTTGCAGTTTGTTTACTTGTGGCTTCATTAAAATTGCATGCAGATCCGATGACTAGATTTTGTTAATGGCCCACACAGGGACAATCATTGCTGAAGCCTGAACACTGTGATCCATTTTCCCTAATTATTACTTTGTAACCATTTCTAATTTGACAGCTCCTGCTGAACACCGGTTCATTTATTTTGTTTCATTGTTTCGTATAAGGAAACATCAGATAAGCATAACAGCAGAGCATTAATAAGGAGAGCCACTAATTTGAAACATACATTAATCGCATGTTAAGAGCACATAATGGCCTTCACTGGAGCTCCTGGTAAGATCTTTCATTGTAGATTCCCTTTAAAGGGTATAAATCACGGGGCTGTGTCGCATGCTTAACGAGGAACAGGAAGAATATCTAATTGCTTGTGGTCACAAGTCAAGAATGGAAGGGGACAAAGAGGTTCATTTTCCTCCCTGGCTCTACTTTATAACTGTCAAAAAGATGGAATAAAGATGGATATATTTGCTCACGATGAAGTTGTTTCTAAATTCGCATAGTTATTAGGCATATGTCAGTGGTCTTTGGGGAGTATAGTTGTTTTCCTCAGAAGACAAACATCTGGGGTGGTCAGGTGTTTCTAAAAATCCAGTGTAACTCATGGCTTTTTGTAGGCTTTATCATGAAGTTACGTACTTCTAAAGAAGCAATGTGAGAATGTACGACTACAAGGGTCAGCAAGTCCAGTCTCCTGTTAGCTCAGTCAACCACATCAATATTTCTTTCATGAATGCATGGAGTTCTATCTTAAATGTATTAAGGTTTTTAATTTTGAACCTTTTTCATTCTGTAACCTAATTTTAGAAGGCTATTCCAAAACTCCATTTTATTGACCTGCCTTAAAATTTGTGTCATCAGGAAATTTCATTATCTCACTCTTCTACTTCTCGTTAGACCCTTCCTTATTCATTTTATGATATAACTAGTCCCTATCTGCAGTCTAAAAGTATTTGGCATTTATACGTTTGTTTTCATGCCCCTATCTCTGCTACTACAATGACCATTAGGTTTTTTTCATGGTGTTTACCCCACTTTACAAAAATATGTTTGATTTCAAGCTTCATTTTGCTAAACTAAACAGGACAGGCTGCTTTGTTCTCATTTGGTAAGATAGGCTTATTCCTTTTCTGCATTCCAGTTTGACTTTGACTTTTTTGAATGTGAATGATTGGAATTATAAAATCTTCTCCAGACGGAATTTCCCCAGTGGTTTGTACAGTTGCATTAACACATCTTTATCTCCCCTGGAAATGCTATAACTGATAAATCCCTGGATTTTTTTTTTTCCCCCACTGTTGCAACACATTGGTAGATCGTAGCTCTCCTAACAATGCATTGGTTTGCCCAGACGTTTTTATCATTTTTAGCTCTCAGCTGATGATGAGTCAGCTTGGAGCAGTCCTTTTGGCTGTCTTTTTTACTAAGGCATGTTTTGCACTTTTGCACATTACGCTTTTGAATTTAAACTGTTTCTATCTTTCCAAGTCTCATGATCATTCAGTTATTCCCATAAAATATTCTGATCTTCTTCAGACATTGGCAATGCCTCAAAGTTCATGTCACCAGGAGGTTTGTTCACCTCGCACTGCTTCGTGTTAGCCAGTTCCTTACTCGCTCTGTGATTTAGCACACTTTAACTAGCACACTTCTCCAGTGTGGTCTGCTTTAAATATCTCACTGAAGTTCACATAGATCAGGTATATTGTGCCTGCTTATTCTAGACCTTTAACTACCTTGTTTCATACAGACGTCACATTGACCTTATTTAGTCTACTGCAGTTTATCCTGTTTCCCCTTTCCTTTCCATTCTTTATTCTTTCCTTCACAGTTTGATCTAGAGCCCTGTGTAACACAGAGGCCAGACTAATGGGTTTGTGGTTGTCCGAAACACTGAATATTCTTAATTATAGCTACTGAATTTGTTATTCTCTGGTTGCACAGCAATATCCCTTCCTATTGTTTCAATGTGTATTTAACGAACAAAATCCATCAGTTATCAAATCCACCAATACCTGGGTCCTACCTTCACCCGAATTTGTTGTCCTGTCTGTATCTAAGGTCTTTGTATTTTCCCTCACTCTATCAAAACATTGTACAGTTCTCTACTCAGTCCTGTCACTGAACATGCTCAGTCCCTACACCAACATCCAATGAGTAGAACTGTTTGTGTCAACCTCTTCACAAATGATTTGGGATGTTGAGTTGCCCTATCTTATTTTTCTTGTCTCTCAAACTGTTGGCACACAGTCCTTAAAAATATTTGTCATCTCCCCGATGTTTCAGTTTCTCCATTTTGCCACCACTGTACCTTCCAGGGGTGTAAAATAAATGTGTCCTCTTGTGCCCCATGTTACCCAATGGCTTAGCTCTGACATTGCAAGCTCTCACCTGACATCCCGTGGAGCTGCAGGGCATCTCTCCAGCACCGATGGGCTGTTTTTACCAACTCTGAACTTTGGGTTTGAATTGCAGCTGATGTTCACTGCCCAAGAAAGGAAGGAGTCCCCATATGGTCACTACCAGCTCAGAGAATTCTGTGCAATGACCAGTCTGGTCAGGGAAAGTTAAGCAACAGCCTAAAAATCAGAGCTCATTTTAGAAGCTACTATATAATGCATGGTTTGCAACAGCAGTCTGCTTAGACAAGAGGAGTATTTTTGGCTTTTAACAAAAATTGCTGTGGCTGTTTCATTACACTGAGATCATAATGAAGGGACATCAGCTCTGGTAGGCCGTGTTGCTGTCTCCATACAGTGGACACAGTACATGTTGTGCTCAGATAGAGCAGTAATAGCTGAAGTTATTTGCTGTAGGAAGGCAAAACTCCTTGCTCTCTGTTTTCACTCTGGACACTCCTCAATGGCAGCGTGGTACTGAAATACCAGGCTGTTGTTTCTCACAGAATCCCCCAGCTTTGCTCTCACTAGCTGTGTCCTGCTGCATTGCTGATATTCATGTTTCTTTTTTTCTTCTGACTGGCTCCATCCTTCCTGCTCTCCAGTGTTCTTCTAACCAGTGTCAAATCACCTTTTAACTGAATTTCCTCATTAGCTTCTGTTAGCAAGCCTTTCCCAACCTTCTTGCCACAGAAGGATAAAAGGCAAGTGATCAATCCTTGTTCATCCTGAGACAGATATGTCGTGGTGCAACAGTTTGCACGTAGTGAGAGGCACTGCACGGGCAGTCAACCTCTAGACATTTATGTTACAGCCTCTGTAACATTTCTGCCAGGCGAGTCCTGGCAAAGCAGGTACGAAGTTGTCCTTACTTTGCAAGAACCATTGCCTGCATGCTGCAAATGCGATACAGAAGAGGAGGAAGAGTTCATCATGATCCACCACTCTCCTTCCTGGTGCCACTGTCCACGTGTAGTCCCATTATGTTTGATGATCCCCTGTTGGCATTCATTTCAGCCTTCAGCCTGGATGGTTGGGGCATGCAGCAGCTCCATCTCCATTGTGTTCTGCCAGGAGCTTCCTACTTAGTTGTAATAAACTGTACTGAATGGTGCTTCCCTGACTGCCTTCATCTTTAAGCGTGACCCTTTTTCAGGTAATACGCTCAACACAGATTGTTCATAATTGAAACAAGAAGTAAATTTTAGATCCAATTTTCTGTACTCCATTTAGATTTCTATTCTGCTCTTTGCCTCACCACCTTCCTTGGCTATTATTGTAAGTACATTATTACCACAGGGTAGGAATATATTTACGGATTTAAGGAGAAGTGAAGCAAGTTAAGCCATAAATATTCTCATCTCATTCTTACCATTTGTTAGTTACAATTTCTCTTGTAGATAAGAATTTCAATACTTGCATTTGTTTCTTTTTCCTATGTATTTTAGAGCAACTCCTGCCCTTCTTACGTCCTTCTAAGTAGTGACTCACTTTGATTTCCTGATTTCTGTTGTTCTACCTTAGGGATGCTCCCCTTTGCCCAAATTCACACAAAAGAACTTCCTACTAATGCCATTTATTAACAAGTTTTGTGTCTAGAATATACTTTCAGCTAACTTGAACATCCTTCCCCGTTACTTTTTTTTCCCTGAATTTCTTGGGCCAAACCTCTTAAAGAACATTCCAGTTGAATAGAGTGCCGGATTTGTAGGCCACCCATCCACTAAAGCAGGTACTTTGGGGTGCAAATGACGTCTGTGTGTTTGAGCAATCCACTAATGAAAATGAGTGAGCACCACATGCAAATGAACTCAGGCTCCAAGACTGGCCTCCCTCCTTTCTTTATTCTGTTCTATATCCCAGACAGCTACTGCCATGCATTACTGTCTATAAAAGCAAAGCTGGGCCCAGCCCAACAAATTCAGAAACTGTCTGAAAATCTTTTCACAGCTTTCCATCTTCTGGTTACAAGCTCAATGTTAAAATTAATCTCTGTTCCAAAAATGCTAGTGGTACACATTTATCTCTTTTCAAATAGATAATCTGCATTTTTAGTTGTTATTTATTAAAAATCTTGTCAGACCCAGATCTCCTGCAATATTATAGTGTTTTGCAATGCTTAGTTTCCAATAGTTTTCTTCTTAGATTTACCTGCATTACTTCCCTTATTAATTACTTCTGTTCTTAAAAACAGATATAGCTTTCAATTTGTGTTGATTTCTATAGAAGTCTTCACTTTTGATTAATAATCTGCAGCTTATTTAAATTGTTATGGCCTCTTGGGCAGTGTTAGTCTGAAAAAAATTTCATGAGAAGCACAACTGTGGGAGGAAAAGAAATATATTACATGAGCAGATCAACACCATTATCACAAGAACTTCACCTTTAGCTTCCAGAAGTAAATGAGAAAGAAAAAAATATCCAATCTGTGGAAACCCATTTAAAAAAAAAAAATCCTGGGGTGTGCTTACATATTCTAGCACCTTACAGTTTCATTTTTCATTCTGGAAAGGGAAGATGAGAGAATTTAAAAAATTATTTCTACAGTAAAGATTTTCAGTAGTGTAAGAGAGTAATAACAGGCTGCTGTGCTTAGGAGTTGGGCTATAAAGTAACTGCTTGCAAGCATCTCGTATTTGAACATTCCCCTAAAATGGAAGATGTCTGAGACCTCAGTGTGTTCGGGTAAATTTTTACTTAGAAAAGGTGACTTTCTAAGAAGTTACTACTACAAGTATAAATTATGCCAAAAGAAAGTACTTAGGGACAGTTGCCCTTGCCTGCTAGGGAGTACTTTGGGTTCCTTCTCACAATATTTCCTCTGTGTTGCCAGGAACCCCATAAGCAGCCTTTGAAGCAGGGCTATTTCGTTGGATTTCGTATTTTGCCTTAGCTGAAAAGTTGTTTTCTGTTCTTTGATGGTTAGCAAGAAAAGCTTTTGGGTTTTTTGGGGGATTTTTTAGGGTTTTTTTGGGGGGGATGTTTTGTTTTGGTTTTGGTTTGTGTTTTGTTTTGTTGGGGTTTTTTTGTTTTTTGTTTTTTGTTTTTTTAAAATGTAGTTGTGGTTTTTTTTGGTTTGGGTTGGGTTTTTTGTACTAAGCAAAGAGATTCCTACAATCAAATCTTCATTTGTCAGAAATCAAATGACCATTATTGACTTCAGTGGAGCTACTTTGCCTTACAAAACCAGATGGTATAATACTTTATACCATATCATAGACTTTTTTGCTAATAAATTGTAGTGAAGCTAGAAACATGGTGCTGGAAGAGATGGGAAATGATCCTTTAATCTGTGTTTTGTTTTGACCAAGTATCTCTGTAGTTTTTCTGATCTATGTCTGTAAAACCTCTTTCTAAAAATCCTTTGGATAAGGAGAATTTGCAATCTATGTAGATTTCATGTCCCATGGCTTACAAGATGTCCCTTCATAACTGGAAAATTTTCTGCTTATTCTTTGCCTATTATTAAATGATTTTTCTCTCTTCTCTTGTGTGCTCAGGGCACAGAGAATGATTAAACACATTCCTTTTTAAGACAATCTTTTATTTACTGGCAGGTTGTTATCATATTGTCTTCTCCCTACCTCTTTTCTTATCATGTCTCACTTGTTTTCACTGCCTGGACTAAACTATATGTAGTTCTTTTAATATAAGATACTTAATCAATTTTCTGTTCAATAATGAAGTGTTATCTACAATCTGTGAGTATTTTTTGCATTCACATTGTGATGACTTCACCTTGACTGTAAATCTTAACTCTGCTTAGGAGTGTATTACCTGGGACAAATGTCAAATCCCCTTACTAAAGTGGAGTTTTATCACGTTACCCACTACGCCAGTTACAGTGTTAAGACAAGGAAACTAGTTTGATTTTACATAATTGATATTTGATGAGTCAGTAATTGGCCTTTAAAAAAAAATCTCAGTATTATCTTGGTGTTTCTAAACTAACTGGTTTAGGGTCTTTTCATTGCATATTTCATCATCATCTATCTCATTTCTTAGATAAACTTCTTCAAAAGTCCCTGTCTCTTCCTTTTATCCTCATACAGAACCCCAAAAATATCAACAACAATCTAGGTGCTCCAGTGGCACTGCTGCTACTCTTCATGTCTTCACCTATCCTCCATACAGATCAAAAATCATCCAATGGTTGAGAAATGTCTCCTACTAGTGCTTTAAATATGCTAAAGAGAACATTTCAGTCCAGTAACTGCACACACGTAGATGTTTGTAAATTGGTGTGCATTATGCATGTACAGGCCTCCCTAAAATTTGAGCTGCTCTCTTGGGAGTTGCGTTCCAGGTATGCTGTTGTACTCTGAGGTATGTCTACATCAAAAAATGCCCACTGGTTTTGTCTCTCTGTTCTCTATCAGTTACTGCTATATGCACTATTCTGCTGGTTTTGGCTGGGATAGATCTAATTCTCTTCATAGTAGCTAGTATGGGGCTGGGTTTTGGTTTTGTGCTGGAAACCGTGTTGATAACACAGGGATGTTTTTGTTACAGCTGAGCAGTGCTTACACAGAGTCAAGGTCTTTTCTGCTCCTCACACCACCCCACCAGCGAATGGGCTGGGGGTGCACAAGGAGTTGGGAGGGGACACGGCTGGGGCAGCTGACCCCAACTGACCAAAGGGATATTCCATACCATATGACAACATGCTCAGCATATAAAACTGGGGGAAGAAGAAGAAAGGGGGGGATGTTCGGAGTGATGGCATTTGTCTTCCCATAACCATTATGCATGATGGAGCCCTGCTTTCCTGGAGATGGTCTGTTGATGAGAAGTGGTGAATGAATTCCTTGTTTTGCTTTGTTTGCGCATGCAGCTTTTGCTGTGACTATTAAACCGTCTTTATCTCAACGCATGAATTTTCTCACTTTTACTCTTCTGATTCTCTCCCCCATCCCACCAGGGGGGAGTAAGCGAGCGGCTGTGTGGGGCTTAGTTGCCGGCTGAGGTTAAACCACGACAACTATGCTCAAATGCTCATCAAAAATCAGATTCTCAAAGACTCTAATCTCTCTCACAGAATAAAATCCTGTTATATTTGCCCCAATTGCTCAGATAAGAAACAAGCCGCTCCATCAAAATAAAAAAAACCCACAATAATTTCTTTAGATATGTTTCCATTCCTTTTCATTACTAGTTCTTCTTAATGTATTTTAGTGTGGATCTATTTTTTTAGTAGAAAAAGCATTGTACAACTCAAAACCAAAAAGCTGCAAGGTAGTTCTTATTGCTATGTAGAAGTCATGCTATCAGAGTTAAATGTTACGCCCTGCTCTTCTTACTTTAAAATTCATGACTGCTGTTATGGGACTTAGTGCCTTCAAATTCATGGACATCTTCCAGTTACATGATTTCTTTTTTGCTGGTACTATCAAAAGTGAGGCTGTATTTGGGCAAAATGAAAAATAAGTTCAAAGCAATTTAAGAATTAAATGTTTTGTTTCCTATCAGAAGGGAAAATCCAAAAGGAGAAAATCCCTATAAATGAATCATGTCCTTTAATTTTGTTTTTTGAGAAATTAGGCGTACTTTGAAATATCATATAAAAAGTTAAAGTTAATTTTTTTTTCCCAGGAATATGTAACACAGAAGTAAGAAGAAACTTTTGGATTTTAATTTTGATCCCTTAACATCTTAAGAACCTTGAACATATAATTATTAGATACATTTAGAATCAAATTAATTTCTGCTTCTAATACACATATTAAATTCAACAATTATTCTGAATCTTTTTTCAGATTTTTCATAGCCAAATATTTAAAAACATTTTGATTTGAACTCTCAAATTGCTTCTCCAAATATGTATTTTGCTTTAAAAATATTTTAACTCTTATGCTTTTGCCCATTTTTTTAAGATTACTACATTAAAATTATTGACATAATCTAATCAGTGTTTTGAAAGTTGTTTATTATTATCTTTAGGTAATTACTAAAAAATGGAAAATTATGATTTTTCAGTCTACAAAAGAAGCCCCCAAATGTAGACATTTGAATTGTAAATAAATTGTAAATAAAGATCAACTCTTGCAAAAACTGGAGTTGTTTGAGTATTCTGGTTTGCACAACCCAGCTCTTTCAGCAACATGAGTACTCTATCTAAACGTGGTAGCAAACCTCATTTGAGTGCTTTCTCCTCTTTAGCTTAGACATAGAAAAGGAAAATGGATTCCAGTGAAGGGTTTACTGTAATATACAATCACGCACTCCTTCCCATAGAAATCTACCTTGTTCAGTGATGTTCTGGTTGTTTCCTACAGAATGACTCGGACTAATATAATGAATGAGACTCTTGCTGGTAAAGCGCCTACTCCATTCATCTGAGGAGCTAGAGAGTGTGGTGAATGACTGCTGGGAAGAGAAATGCAACCTTGTACATAATGCTATTAAAGAATGCTCCAGCAACAACTGAATTGTCTCATGCCCTCTTCAATAAAGTCACATTTTTCACAGTAATTTTGTCCTCCTTTCTGGATGCCTCATTTGGGATGCCTGGGACCTGTGAAGTGGAGGTGCTGAACACCTCCATAGGCTACTGGAAGAAGAGAGAGATGGAAACCTCCCACTCAAAGTCCCTCTCTGCCCTGATACCCAGTGTGACTTTAGGCATACAAGGTTTTCTGTCTCCATTTTTATTTTAATTCCCATTTGGAGTCAAAGCAGACATGTCACTGTAAAATTTCCTGCAGAGTCAGAAGTACACTAGGACTCTTTATGCAGCTCTGCTAGCAATCTTCTTTGGACACAGCATTTTTTCAGGGTGTCAGAATTGATATTCTCAATATTTGCTTGCTTTTAAATGTATTTTAAATATATGTTTGTACATAATGCTTTAATAAGTTCTTGTCTCTTCACAGTTTAAAATTTTATCAGAAGAGGTTTTAGACAAACAATAAATAATTCTTGAAGATACATGTCTGATCCTGTATATATATGATTTCTACTAGTAGGACTTTCCTTGAGAAATGCGCACCGAATGATTTGAAGCCATTTCAACTCAATGGCTTTTGCACTTCTTTGAGCCCTGTAGCTTAAGGAGTAGGCCATAATGTTATGAGACTGTATAGAAGAGCTTAGCTCCATTCAACAAAATAGCTAAACATCAGAACTGGATTTTTTTTACCAGTTCTGAAATAAAACATCTTCTGATGAAATTCTATTAAAAATCCCCATGTCATTTAAAATCTAAATTCTTTTGATGTCTGGGAGTGAAATGAGCATTTTATTTTTTTGCCAAAACTCAGAAAACTTCAAAACCCTGAAAAAAATTTTCTCATGGAATTTCTTTTAATGGAAGAATAATTCTAGCCTGCTCTCTTCAAAGGATGTGTAGAGGGAAAAGGTAAATTTAAAGGATACAAGTTCCTTCCAAATGACTGAAAGAACCTTGTTGCTCAACTTTATATCAGGCAGCTTATGCCTGTCCGTGTTTTGATAGTTTTTCATTTTACAGAAGCAATTGGACAAAATTATCTACTATGCTATGGTTTCAGATTTCGTTGCTGCCTGTTGTGTTTTAACTCGACAGGCAGTCAAACACCACACAGCCGCTCACTCACTCCCCTCCCTGTCCCCCGCAGAGTGGGAAGGGGGAGAGAATTGAAAAAAAAAAAAAAGAAAAGTAAGATTCGTGGATTGAGATAAAGACAGTTTAATAGAACAGAAAAGGAAGGGAAAATACCAATACCAATACCAATACCAATACCAATACCAATAACAATAACAATAACAATAACAATAACAATAACAATAATAATGGTAGAATGTACAAAATGAGTGATGCACAATGCAATTGCTCACCACCCACTGATCGATAACCAAGTAGCGATCACTACTTCCTGGACCATGCCTACTATTTATATACTAAGCATGACATCATATGGTATGGAATTCCCCGTTGGCCAGTTGGGTTAGTTGTCCTGGCTATGCTCCCTCCCAGCTTCCTGTGCACATGGAAAGCTGAAAAGTCCTTAACTGTATACTACTTAGCAACAACTAAAAACATCATTGTGTTATCAACATTCTTCTCATCCTAAATCCAAAACACAACACTAGGAAGAAATTTAACTCTATCCCAGCCAAAATCAGGACACCACCTAAGTGTTAGAGCTTCAGGTTTGCTCTAATGGAGCCTCCTGCCTTTTCATATGACCATGTTTCTTGGAAGAGGAAAGCTAACACATTCCCTTGAAGGAAATAAACTGTGCTAGCATGGAAATGTGGTCCCCTGCTGCCATGTCATTTTAAGGAAAAAAAGAATGGGAAAGCAGAACATTACCATAAATGACTGAGTTTATCTACCTATATATCTGTCAAAGAGGCATTGACACCAGGAAAGATGCACAAAATAGAAAGAACTGCCATTCATGGGGATCATCACCAACATTTGGGGCACCGGGTAAATCAATTAAAAAAATCCATAGTCCCAGATTGGCTGTGCTCTCTAGCCCTGAAGGTCACTCAGGAAAGGCAACAGACTTTGTGTATGCAGCAACTGATTCCTGGGGACACACAACCCCATCCCCCAGTGTTAGTAACTGTCTGAAAATGCACGTGTTGATTACATTATATTTACTGAGAATGACATGTACTTGGAAGGGAATTTAATTTTATTTTAAATAATTTTAATTTAATTAAATTTTAATTTAATTTTAAAATACTAAGTGACAGAATCATAGAATCATTTAGTTTGGAAAAGAACTTTAAGATCATCAAGTCTGACTGTAAACCTAGCACTGCCAAGTCCATCACTAAACCATGTCCCTAAGCACCACATCTACATGTCTTTTAAATACCTCCAGGGATGGTGACTCAACCACTTCCCTGGGCAGCCTGTTCCAATGCTTGACAGCCCTTTCGGTGAAGAAGTTTTTCCTAATATACAACTGAAACCTCCCCTGGTGCAACTTGAGGCCATTTCCTCTTGTCCTATCNTGAGCCCTGGGGAACACCGCTCGTGACCAGCTGCCAACTGGATTTCACTCCATTCACCACCACTCTTTGGGCCCGGCAATCCAGCCAGTTTTTTACCCAGCAAAGAGCATACCTGCTCAAGCCATGAGCAGCCAGTTTCTCCAGGGGAATGCTGTGAGAAATGGTGTCAAAGGCTTTACTAAAGTCTAGGTAGACAACATCCATAGCCTTTCCCTCATCCACTCAGCGGGTCATCTTGTCATAGAAGGAGATCGGGTTAGTCAAGCAGGACCTGCCTTTCGGAAACCCATGCTGACTGGGCCTGATCATGAGGTTGCCCTGCCTGTGCCGTGTGATGGCACTCAAGATGATCTGTTCCATAACCTTCGCCAGGTCAGTCAGACTGAGGTCAGACTGATAGGCCTATGGTTCCCGAGATCCTCCTTCTGGCCCTTCTTGTAGATGGACATTTCCTTCTTTTTTAAAAGAAAAAGAACCCCTTTACTTGTGAAAGGATTTTCGTCATGAGTATATAAATTGCTTCTGTCTTCTTTAAATACTGAACAATTAAAAAAAATCAAAAACTATATACATCATCTTCTGATGTATACATCTACTGAAACTTCTACATAATTTTTCACATGGTATTGCATTCTGCCATGTCACATTTTCCTTGCCTTTTCACTATGATTCAGAAAGTACAGTCAAAGAGAACTGAAAGCCTTGCAAAGAGAAATGAATGAATGTATGAAAATCAAGAATCTGTTCCCTGAGCTAGTGTAAACACACATAGTCCCTTTAAGAACCACTGTGCCTTTTCACTCCTATGAAAAGTTATCACATCAAAGCACTAATGGATGATAATTCAAATTCAGAACCATGAACACCCTGAGTTTTCTTTTCAGCTCCCTGGGGCTCGGATAGCACACAAATGGGTGGGCTAACATTTTTGATGGTTTGTAAAATACTCGGAAAAATACTTACCTTCAGAACCCAGCTGGGATTTAAACACAAAAATAGTTGAGCAAGGTCAGAAGAGCGGGTGCTTTTTACAGTATTATCATGTTATATCCAACAGAGAGGAAAACTCAGTTGAACTTAAAGTTGTATATTTATCTGTGGCTCTTTATTCATGCAGTGAGCTCTGCTCGCTAAGAGAATGGGAAGACTGCAGGACACACAGATCGTAAAAACATAATTTGTGTTTTCTTTGAAAGTTCCTGAAGTCTCTACTTTCTGCCTGTATCTCAGCAACCCACCTTGCTAATTTTAGATGATATTACTTCATTTCCTTGAAAGCTAATAGCGAATTTAGACTTTGAATACTTCTGTCAGTTCTCCACCCTCCACTGCGTCCACTATTCTGTCTTCTCCCCATTCCTCTTGTATCTTTTCCACCTACCCTTTTTCCGCCTCCTCATCCCTCAATTTCACCATCACCAAATATTGCCTGTGAGCAATTATTCAAAAGTTTAATGTTCATACAACTTATTTAGTTTGTTATTGTTAGAGTATGAACAGACTGGTAGGACCTTCTCTAGAACAGGGAATGTTAAATGCACATTTATTGTAATTTCTAAAAATATGTAATTTTGAAAGTACTTATTTAATAATCTACAACTTTGCTGTTTTTTGTATGTGAACAACAGAATTTCTTCAAAAAGCAGAGAGCAGCAATTATTTATTTCCAAGTGTTTTTTTTTCCTTTTCGTCTCCTTGTGCCTCTGTATTTTTCTTCAAATTGTCCATTGGCTTAATTTCTCTGAGCTCAGAAAAGTCCAGAAATTCATGCAGTTTATGGAGAGTAGCAGTGAGTTCCAAAACCACTAAGCCAGATTGCAGCACATTGCAAGTGACTCTTTGGGGCAGAGGAAAAAGAAAATGGAAATATATTTGTTTAAAATTACAGTGGACTGTGTTCAACTGGTTCTTATTTTGTCTAGAAGAATATATTAATCACCATCAAAGAGACAAGTGAAGCTTGTAGAATTTGAGCCTTTTTCTTTCCTTTGAGCAGACATATGAAGACAAATACCTTAAGCAAATTTTAAGTAACTGCAATGGTTTTTCTTATATAAGATTTTCTTTGCACACAGAGGATAAAACTCAGAATTAAGAAATTTGCCTCAGAGTTTTTAACAGATATAGTCACATGCAGTTTCTGGCAAAATGCACAATTTCATAGCTGTATTGCATTTTTAACAGCCATACTGAACTTCAGCCTTTCCATTGGTTTGCTTTACAGGAGGTATTAATTATGCTAACAAGGTGCTGTTCCCACAATGATGAAATGAAGCCAGCGTTTGTGAAGCAGAAGGAAATGTGACAATGTTTTTGCCACCATTGTTTTTTGTAAATGCAATGGGAAGGGTTTACATCTGGGAAGCTACTCTAATTTAATTTAAGCTGGCACAGACACCTATCATGTAGCGTCATCCTTCTATCATCCTAATCCAATATTAGGAACCTAGAAAGGAGCGGTGAGAAACATGGGAGCGTTGTTAATCCATCACATAAATCCATGGCAGACCAACACCTCAAATGCTGTGTACAGTCCTGCTCCGCCACCTCAATAAATGTATGGTAGGACTGGGATATGTTTAGAAGGGCAGCAAGGATGATAAGAGGTATGGGATGGCACTCATGAAGAGTTAATAAAAAAGGACTTTGCCAGTGAGGAAAAGAAATGAGAAGAAATGTTACGCACATTTATAAAACCTCTCTCACCGAGAGTAAGATAAGGAGAAAAACGGTTTACTGCCTCTCTCAGTATGAAAATGAGACAGAATCACATTTAATTAGCAAGATATGCATTCAAAACCAACAGAAGGCTGTGACCTGTGGCACAGCTCACAGGTAAGCTTGGGACTTTCTGCTGCATGATATGGTTGACGTGTGTGGCTTCAAAAAGAGAACAGAGAAATTTGTGGAAAAAAAGCCCTTTGAGACTATTCAACATAAATAACCACCTGTGGCTCAGCCAAAAATCACTGAAGGCCTGGAGAGTATTCTGGGGAAATGTTTCATGTTTTCATCATTTGTTTATCCTTACCTCAATGTCAGCTGTGGCCAATGGTCTTGTGCAATATCAGGAGGAGAATCCTACTAACCTTCAATGGCTCCTTTATGTTTTTATAATTTCACAGATTTTCCCTACTCTGTTTTTTGTAGGGGAAAAAGTGCTATTTTTCTTCGTGGTCGGTCTTCTTGCTGTTGGTCAAAACCCCAGCCTTCTGGGTTGGAACCCTAGCTGCTTCTTCTGGTTGGAATTAACCTTCTTTATGGCAGTGTTTGAAGTTCAGTTGGATGAAGTTGTTTGGCTTAATACTTTGTTTACTGGAAAACACACTGAAGACACTAAGCCAATATGCCAGTGTGCACCAGATTTGTATTATGGGTGAGGGATATAAAATGTGAAAATATTAAAATGTTATAATAATATTTTTCAAAATAATTTTATAACAAAAAGTTCCTTTTTTTGCTTTCAAAAAATATTTTGAGAGAATAGCTATAGAGATTTTCTTAATTCAGAAGTTTTTTAATTAAATCTTAATTCAGAATCTTTTCTCAGCAACAAAACTGCAAGATTTTTTCCCACAGTTCTCTATGAGATCTTAAGCAGAATAGACAACTTAAGAATTGAATTTCCATTTTCTATCATACTACCTTAAACAATCAATATAGAAAAGATGTTTTTTCCTTAGCTGGTATTTTCCTCTACCACAGATAACTGCCAACAAACTCCATTGTGTTTTCTTGCTGTGTATGCCATTCCTTCAGCAACATTTATTTTAATTCAGAGTGATTCCAATAACTCCATGAATATCAACATTACTTCCGATTTTCACCAAAATATTTAAAGCAATAACTAACCTACCCTCCTGAGTATACAGCATTTTTTCAAAGGTTAGCCAGGAGATGGTGATGGCTGGGACTAGATACATCCATATTTCAAACCAAGGACCTACATTTGGCATCACATTTTGTTTGCTGTACAATAGATCAGTTGACCTCAGTGACTGTAAACAAGGTGACATTCAAGAACGAGACGATATCAGAGAACACAAGGTAAGCCTCATATATAACCTTTAACTTGTAACCTTTATTTCTCAGACAATTTTTCTCAAAAACAAAAAAGAATTACTTTTATGGACTTTTTTGGGGGGTTGTTTTGTTTTGTTTTGTTTTGTTTTTTTGATTGTGTCAGAGACAAAACATAAATGCTTCTGAAAGACTTCTTGATTTTTTTAGTTGTTTGTTTTTTTTTTTTTAATTCTAAAGACTCCAGAGCAGTGAAATAAAACTTTAATAAGTTTCACCCTCTTGATCCCTTCCTACAAAAATAGAACTGCTTGCAAAAACAACAGCGAGTGTAAAGTAGAACTTATACTTACGTTAAGTTATGGGTACCTGGAAAGAAGAATTTACAGTAAAAGTTCATTAAAAGGATAAAATCTGTGTACGATAGGCTGGAAATAGGCTGTAACTGCTGCTAGGGAAGATGACTTATGCATAGCCTCTGCTGAGAGCTCTGGTTATTTCTGGCTCAATTCCTGGCTTCAGTCCCAAATGGGCAGACTCAAAACAAATGTGTCAATTAGATGCTTAGACAAAATTTCAGCTTTGTCCTTATGCAAACTTCTGCACAAACTTCTTCACAACTTTGTCAGCAGAAAGAAAATACAAACTGCACTGTACCTCTCCTTGCATTTGAAGAAGGGGAAGACAGAGATTTATAAAGGTCCTATGGCTGAGCACCTAGCTGTGGTCCCTTGCTTCAAAACTCTTACTGAGTTGGTTCATGAAAAATGTCTTTCAGCTTCCCAGTCTCTTTAGGAATATGAGATCAAGTTTTATGTTTTCTTACCTATGGTATGAAAACCATAGCGTGTCTTAGCATGTGTAGTATGAAAACCGTAGCATGTCATACCTTGTTTCATTGGATCTAAGTTTTGGATCCTTCATTTTACATTAACTGCAAACTGCCTCTTCTTTTATTGTATTTTCGTTTTAGTCACATTAGTTTTAATATCTCAGACAAACATATGTGCTGTCTATTTTTGAAAATGGGCAGCTGGATTATCTACGGGTGTCAATTGCTTAATATTCAAGAAATTATAAACAGTGATTAATCGGGTCTGGTATTTAAGAAAAAACAGATTAAAGTACAAAGCATTAAAATTAATGCAGTCTTCATTTTTTTGCCATCTGGTTACAATAATAGAGAATATATGTATCATACTTCACAAAATTTGAAGGGAGATTGGGAAACATCTATTTGATAGATCACAGCTCACTTTCATACCAGAATAAAATGAATGAATGAATGAATGAATGAATGAATGAATGAATGAAAAATTCATCTTTCCATGCATACTTGTATATACATATTTTTGTGTATGTGTGTGCGCATGTGCATGCGTGCATATAAAAAAAAATATATATATGAAAGAACTCCCCTGTCATCATAGGTGAAAGGTGATCTGAAATGTTAATGTAGATGTGAAGAAATTATCTTCATGAAAATGAATCAAAAGAGAAGAAATCTTAGAAGAAAATTCTACCTACCCATCAAGGCAAAAAAACATTTTGGATTGCTAGCAAACCATATTGCTGATTTCTGTAGCCAGGAAAGGTGCCTGGGTCAGAGCCCTGATAAGGCTGGGGGTCAAGGGGCTGCGTGGCTGATGCCCCATCACACAGATTTCACTGTCCCAGCCTATGACTGTGCATTCATAACAGGTTTATGAAGCTTTGATGACGTATTTCCGGGTATTGCTATGAATGCTTTGTGCAACTGCTATTGGTTGTCATAGGTGATCTTTAGACATGTAGACTTAATAACTTTGTTATTGGTAACAGTACTGTGCTTTTTGCTGTGTTTCATCATGTACTTTTTTGACTATAGTTTTCTTGCAACATCTACAGGTTGCTTACTAACAGGTTGTAAATTCTTCACAAACAGTGGCAGAATAGGCCTTGAGGTAAATGCTCAGCTATGGAAGAAAGAGTAGGAAATAAGATCAATCAGCCGTCAGCAGTAGAGGTCAACACTGCTGTTTCCCCAGTACCAGACACAGCCCTCGGGCCAGGAGCTAGTCACGGAGGAGGCATTTATTTCTGCTCCTCTGTACCAGGGGTTCATGCTCAAAGGGAGAGCAGTGCATGCTCTCTGCTCAATTGCAGGGCTTGGTGTCATCATTGTAGTCTTACGCATCTCAAACTCCCTCCTGTCTTGCCGTACATAGGAGGCACCTATTACCAAGGGATACACACCCTTGCAGACCCATCTCTCCTCACAATGTTCTGCAGTTCTCCTAACCTTTGCTGAACAAAAAAAACAATTCTGCTGTGAAGATAGGATGGATCCTTACCTGAAGTACCATATATATTTAAATGGAAACATCATGGTTACTTATTATGAGTAAAACAGTAACTGCAGACATGCATTTTCACTTACAACTCTGGAAGGTGTTTGTGAGATGTGTTTGTTTTTATTGGTAGACAAGAGAAGAAACTTCTTTAGAAGATTAGATGCAATTCTAGGATTTTTTTTTTCTTTTCAGTTGTTTTTTTCCTCTAGATTATCTTATCTTCCTGAATCCCATGGTCATGTGAGTTATTGTTATGATGGGTCATGTCAGCAACATCCTTTATTTTAGCTTTTAAAAAAGTCTTGTTACTGTGGCAACTGCCATATCACCTCTTTGAAATAACATGCACAATATAGAATTTGATCTTTTACACTGTAGAATGTTCAAGGGAAAATGTTCAGTGTTAAGCACTTTCTTTTTTTCCCAATTTCAATAAGGTTTGAATGATATTTTTAATGATTTGTCTATCAGCTTTTCCCATTTAAAATACTTTTATAAAGAAAACAAATGAGTGCACCAATGCGTACATCTGTCCCTACTGACCGCTTCAGTTAGTGACAGAACTGACAGTACACATTATTTTCCATACAGATATTATGAAACTTATATCAGTGATTTGTTTCAGTCATTGCATTCCGCTTACTCTATTTCCCTCAAATTGCTCAGACAATAGAGTCATTAAGTTAAGGCAGACAGAAAGGTTTTCCCTCAGCTCACATTTGTCTAAATTATTTCATTAAAAAATCACAGATTTTAAGACCAGAAGCGACCATTGTGATTATCTAGCCTGGACTCTTGCACAGCACAAATCACGGAATTTCACCCAGCAGTCGCTCAGCAAGCCACAAATATCTTGCTGAACTTTTAGGAACATATCCTCGCTAACCACCTTTGTGCAGCAAATGCAAGCAAACATCCAGGCTGGGATCAGCTTTTATTGCTGCCAGGATGAAGGCAAAATATGTATCCCATATTTTGCATGCTTTGCCTTGTCCTGCGCCTTCTCAGGCCTGGCCTTTGGAGCAATTTATTGTGTCGTGATTATGTGTTTCAGCTTCTGAGGGGCACATAAGCTTTCTGGCTCCTAAGTGTCCTGGGGATAGAGGTTGGCAATGACAATAACAAAATAAATTTTTCACTAAAAATGTGCATTTTTAAAAATAAAATGTCAAGCAAAACATGTTGTTCAATCATTTATGATTGTCCCATTCCTGTTCTTGGAGTTATCAGTGGTGCAACCCCTCCCTCCCCCAGCACACACTCCCAGTTCTTTGCCCAATTCTGTTTGCCCTTAAACCTCATTGATTTCCTATCAGTCGTTAAGCTGCCAGTTATGCTTTTCAAAATCTCTGCAGTTTTGTACAAGCCATCTAGAAATTAACCCACTAAGCAGATGTTGGTAATTTCAAACTAGTAAGATTTATCAAGACAGCAAAGACATATTTCTCCAGTAGTATATAATCTCTTTCTTTCTTAGTTGAGTCAGAAAGCTGGCAACAATATTTGCTGAGCCTGCATAAAGTAATAAGCACTTTAATGCAAATAATTGTGGTCAGATTTCAAAGGAGAGATTGCTGGCATAGCAAATATTAGGACAAATATTTCAGTGAAAACTTCTGTCCTGATTTTTCTTTTTTTTTTCCTTGCATAGAAAATCCAAGAAATTTTCCATGAACTGTTTTGGAATGTTTTTTCCTATCTGTGAGACATTTTTTTCTTTCCTATAATTTTTACTAAAGAATTTTGAAAAGAAATGGGATTTCTATTAAGAAATTTGCATTATTAGTATTATTTGCATGCATCACACAAAAAATTGGTTTTGAATCTTTTTCCTGTGACAGGTAGCATAAGTCTGCTGAATTCAGTGAAGCTACACAGTTGGAGATCCAAGGTAAATGAGAAGAAATCCAGCTGTTTCTATGAAATTTGAGAACCCTGTGGGGTTTTCTGTACATTTTCAAACATTACTTGTATAGATTTTAATAGTTTTTATTTATTAGAAAAGAGAATTAAAAGAAAAATATCTGTTTGTTGCTTCAAGCCTGGGTTTTCTAAACCTGACTGAAGCAATTAAGGGTGTTCTTAATGCTAGTAAGAAATACACATCTTTCAGAATTTTTTGCTGGGCTGCATGTATAGTTATGGCAATTTTGTGAAAACCTACACTATATAAAAAAGCTAAACATGGCACTCAGTTAATTCCTGCTTGGACAAAGTGACTTTTGCACTTGTTTCAAGCAACGAAACAAGAGAGAGAAAATGCATTGTGCTGGAAGTGTGGGAGGAGACAAACAAATATCTAATGAAGGAAAATACTTTGCTTCTCCTCTCCAGATTGTTGAAAAAGATATCACATGCCTGACATTACAAACTCTCTCTGAGCTTCCCAGGAGGTAGGACTTGTTTTGTAATAGTAAGTGAAAACTACAGTCTAAGATCTTCCAGGTTTGTAAAGGTTTCTTCTCAGGAGTCTCTTCTCAAGGGTAGGCACTGTTAGACCCCCTAAAATGATCAGCTAAAATTTCTCTAGTTTCAAACTCCATAAAAATGAACAGATCTTAAATTGACTGCTCTAATCCCAATAAAAGATCATGCTCATAAAATTTTTACTCCCCTAGTCCTCCAAAAATTGAAATTTTAATTTTGATAAATAGATAAAAAAGAATATAATATATATTCTTTTTTCGATTTTGGAATAAGACATTGTTTTACTTTAAAACTTGTTTTCTACTCTTCTGGGGGTAAGGGATTATGAAATCACATTTGTGTTTGCAAATTGATATATTTTAAACAAACACTTTTTCTGGGGTTACATTTTTAGAAGTAAACATACCATTTGTCTGCTCCATGCCTCTCCCCCGTGCGAGGTATAAACAACATAGGAACTGTCCACTCATTGAATTCGCTTGGAATACACATTTCACATCATCTAGGAGGCTCTTGCATGTACCTCAGAAGAAAATACATGATTAGGATTATGAATTATATTTATCAGCAACATATTACTTTGCTTACCTCTTTATATGTAGACAAAACCACCTGCTACAACCAGGGAAAGGCAGTTTATATTTCAGTGAAATCTGCCATCCGTCATACATTTCCCAGTAACCGGTGGAGGCCAGGCAGTGGAATGGCATTTAACAATGCCATGGATGTCTATACTGGTGGGCAAAATGCTGGGAACTCCAACATGAAATTTAGCCAAGTTGGTAGGCTGCTTACTAAGGAAATGTGCTAGATTTTATCCAGTAAGCATGCATTACATTATTTCATTTACATCTTTATTTTACATCTTAGTTGCAGGGTACCGTGCCTGGCATCATAAAGCCTAGTATCGCTGCCCAAGATGGTGCCCTTAGAAAAATCGTTTCTTGACTGTCCCTTCAACCCTGCCTGGATGAAAGCTGAATATCGCTTAGATAACCAAATACTGATAGTGCATGGTTATGCTTATGATAGTTACATAGCTAAAGAAAGCAGCATGATTCAGGAGAGCTGAGTATTTAAAATGATCCAGCACCTGGATTTAAAATTTGCCATCTCTCTGTTTCTGCCTTAGGTCTAATTAATTTTGAAATCTATTGTGCCATTTTCTGGAGTATAAAAAACAAATTAAATATTACCAGATCTGTCAA
Organism: Pelecanoides urinatrix; assembly: GCA_013400755.1. NCBI lineage: Eukaryota > Metazoa > Chordata > Aves > Procellariiformes > Procellariidae > Pelecanoides > Pelecanoides urinatrix. The sequence goes on from VZTQ01006654.1 coordinate 36,248, forward strand.
ATCTCTTCAGGTGTGAATACTGTAATAAAAGGTAAACTTTTTAATCAAATAAATAAATAAAATTATGCATTCATAGAAGAGACACGTAAGTACAGAGATAAAATAGCACAAAGTATTACATAAAGTGCAAATTGTCAAAACATATTTCATAATAACCTTATTATTTCATAATAACCTTAGCAGCTGCAGTCCTTTTTAATCTACTGTTTAAAGCAGACTTTATTATAAGTAGAAAAAGATGATTTTTCTCATTAACATTAAAAATTAGTAATAAGACATTTGGATGTTTCCTGCACATTTCTTGCATGAGCATCAGAAAGAACTATTTTCACTCAAAAGCAGGAAGAGATCAAGGAGCCTAAAAAGTCTGTCCTTGTTTCTTTGTCACAGCTACCACATTTTTGCATGTATTACATACATTTTGCCTTGGAACCTGGCTGCCCCAATTAAACATAATCACTTTTATGTTTTTGAGCTTTCCTAGTTCTGCAGAATGAGAACTCTGAGGAAAGAGGTCATGCAAAACCTTGCCCCAGCAACAAAATGAGCACTACAAGGAAGCCTAATAGGCAGGCAAGCTGGATTTGGGTGATGCATGGAAGGGAGAAAAGGGAATTGGAGTGGCAGGAGGTGAGAGTCCCTAGGAATATTTTAGGAGATCCAAGACCTTGACCAAAAAATGGAGGGGACAGATACTGCTGGCAGTGGTAGCATGAAGACAGCAGTATTAGGATGTCACTGCTCTTGGGCAGCTTCGGTGAGGTTCCTGTGCTGGGGCTGCCCCTTGCTGCTGAGGGTGTGATTGTCCAAGTGTTTGGTAAAGGGATAATCTGAATTTCTGTCTCCTGGAGAATGTGAGTTTGAAGGCAGAGCCCAGGGAGACGAGGACCAGTCTCCCATAGAAAAGTGGGGTGTTGTCGCACTGTCCAACCCCAGGACCCTCTGGGCGCCCATCCTTGTGCCTCCCCAGGGAGTGTGTTCTGTGGGTAGTTGGTGTGCAGCTCAGGAGGGCTTGAAAACTATGCACTCTGGGATGAGAATAATGAAAACTGGTGGTGAATATAAGGATAATGTGGTTTGAATATGTGTTTTTGTTCCTGAGGTTCACAGGGAGGTGTTCTATTTAATTAATGAGCTCATGGGATCCAGATCCCTTATAATGTCTTCATTTTTGGAGGTGGCATGACTTTGATTCAAGCAAGAGTACAAAGAAAGAGTTGCATTGTTGTATTTGGATATGTACGAAATGTCAATGAGGCATAATGTACTGTGGTATAGGGATTTCAGAAATAGCTTACTTTGCTGAAGCAATCTTACTGCCTTCATTTGGTACTCTACATGGGCTGATTTACATTTCTCCTTAGACAGTGAGGGATTTGAAGAGTAATGTGGAAAACTGAAATACCTGAAAGAAGCATAAGTGATAGGATCAATCTTAGATCCTCCAGTATGGTAGCCAAACATCTCAAAAGCATTGTTAAACAGATTTGGATATTTCAGGAAATGCAAAATACCAAGGGCATATAGAAAGCCATTATCAAAGCAAATATAAGTCGATAAGATGGGTGTCATAGATAATTAGCAGTGCCTGCATTTGTGTTGGAGGTTCTTCTACCCACATATAGTATTTAAGGACAAGTGGAGCTAAATGACACTGAAATCAAAATAAATGGCTGAAACCTGTTTCCTATTAAAACAACAGCAACAATTCTCTTGACTGCAGTGGTAAAAGATTTGTTACAAAAGAAAATAAGCTGATTTATCTAGCCAGGGAAAACTATATAGACTTGGATACTGTATTCACAGGAACACCAACCTCATCTGACTAACAATGAAAATATTTGGATCAGAGAATAACAGAAGCAGAAATCTGGATAAGGGCCAAAACCAGAAGCCCCATATTGGAGAGAAAGATTATCCATGATGATGGATAGTTTTTTTGTTGTTTGTTTTTTTTTTTTTAAGAAATATTCAGGGCTCTGAAATGAAAAAGAGAAAGAAAAGATCATTCAATGCAAAAATTGAGGACCAAGACAAAAGAAAGAAAATTAACTTTAGATTGAAACTTCAGGGCCTAAAAGGCTTTTCTATCTCTCTTTAAACTAATATTATAGAAAAACACTGTAGACAGTATAACAGTGATTATATTCCCACCACCAATCTGGAAACCACACTGACATCAAAGCATCAAGAATCCTTGTTATAAAATAAAGAGGATAAACACTTCTTCCTTACTGCTTTGTTGTTCCAAACGGCTATGAAGACACACACTATTAGGTAAAATTACATTTACTACTACTCCTCAATCTGTATTAGTCCAAAGTCACATGCAGTACCTCCTTCCATGAAGTGAAGGGAAAAGAGAAATCCAATACGTGTCTTTCAATATATGTCATTGAGAAAATTGCTAAAAAAGTCCATTCTTTTCAAAATTTTGTATGCCGCCTTTGTCATGGAAAGCAGTTTCTTGTTTGTCTGAGACCATGTTGCCAATGAGTGTTGGTTTCTAAGACCAAATCTTGTTCTAAGGCATTACAGGAAGTCTGTGAAGGTCTCAGGAATGTTTTTTTCTTTTAGAGAAACCGTTGAAACCTTAGGAAACTCCATTACAATCAGATGAATTTATTGGGAATGCACAGTGATGTAACTAATCATAGCACAGGACCTTACTGGCAACTTCCAATTTCTGAAGATGTCAGATATGGGCTTTGGGATATGTTTGGAAACAAAAGACTTTTTCCCCTTCCCAAGTGGAAGTATGACAGCTCTTCTGGTATCAGAAGGGTGGAAGAATCAGGAATCAGGAATCAGGAAAAGCAGTCTTCACAAGTGTTAACACTGATTTTAGCATTTAGCGTATAGAGTATTTTTGAAGGAAAAAAGAGCCCATGAAGGCTAGGTTCTGTCCTCTCACCTCATGGTCAATAGTACCTTACTTACCAACTTTTCAAAGCAAAACTCATTTCATTATTAGTTCAGATCAAGTGTTATCATATTGCTAATATTTCTCATTTGTATTTTTTTCATGTGCATCTTGTTTCTTGTTTAGGAAACGTCAGTAATTTAATGGACAATTATTAATACAATCCTTATGAGGTAGGAATATGTTATATTTCACTTTTTGATAGCAAACTGAGACACGGGGAATGAAAATAACTATTCCAAATCCTAACTGGCAGCCATTGACAGCTTTGGTATAAAGATTTTAATAATCCTGCTTCCTCAACAATCATTAAAATAATTGTCTTTCTATACAGCAAACATTCAGTTGAACAGCCACTTGCTGGGTGGCTATGATCATATCTGGTAAGTAAATGACAAATAAATGAGTTATCATTTTTAGTCTGGGAGACTGCAAAATTAAGATACAGCAGGTAGCTAAACAGCCAATGAAATTATATCCATTGCATAATCTGGGAAAAGCTTCTGGATTTAGTTTCTCTCTCAGTGTTGGTATCTCCGGTTTATGCTTTTAATGTGAGGTACTCAGTTCCTGATGCTATTCTGTGGCAGGCATTTGAAATTCCCAGGACCATTTCTGACCTACCTAGAGGAATCCTATTCTGGGGTCATGAATATAGGCTCTCTCTGAAGAGGAGCCTTGGTGTGGTTGCTTAGGAACAAGACAAAGGGATTCAAGGGAGAAAGGAGGTGTAATGGTAATGAATGAAAATATAATCTGTGGCAACATCTGATGCATGGGTAACTGGAAGAGGCTTTGTGCCTGTATAGTTGATAAAATTATATTTTCATTTCCATCAATTCATTCTTGTCAGATGAGTGTTAACTCCCTTAATTATCATTTAGCTGTAAATTATACCTCTATTCACAAAATCTGGTCAGAGTTTGTATGTATTATCTGAGGGAACCAGAAATTAAGAAAGTCTTTCTGAGAAAAACTCTTCTAAGAAGCTAATGAAAATTGAAGCTTTATTTGTAACTTTGTTTATAGAGCAGCACTTGGGCAACATTTGTCTTGGGATCTCTGATTACAGTCAGGTACAGTAGGTTAAGGCTGATGATGATGTCAGAATCACATAAATAAACTTCTGACATAATTGCTGCACCGAGCTATCCGCGGTTGGAGGATGCTTATGATTCAGCTCTCTGTTGCCTCCTCAGTGAATGAACACGCACCAGCTGTGTGGCAAACGTCAGCATATGGTGGTACAATAGCATAAGCTGAAGATATCTCAGACCTTTAAATCTACATACAAATAGGTTGGCGGTGTGATGCGCTGTTGACTGGGTGTGTAACAGATGTAACCTGCTGAGCCCAGGACAAAAGGTGGGTGCTGGTGGGCTGCTGAGCTGCCATCTGCCTGCACCCCCTGGCTGCACCGCTGCTGTGCCTGCTCGCCCACTAACACTGGTACTCCGGGCATCGTCCTTACTTTGGAGACGTCCTTCTTACAGTGAACCTCTGCAAGGCCAAAATGAAATAAAGCACACAGCTACAATGGCCAGCACCATGCACCCAGCATTCAGGCACCGTGTTTCCAGTGGCACTGTCAAGGACACTGCTCTCCACTCTGCAAAAATAATTTGTTTTTGAAGCTACTTCTCTCTCTGATTCTTATGTATGAAAACCACACGCTTCCACCAGTGTAAGATCAGCGTGCTTCAACTACTGCATGTTGAATGCCCCTTCATATCCACAGAGCTGTGTGAAAGATTTTAGGGTGTATTGTTATGTCTACCCAAGCAAAGATACTAAAACAGATTATGAAATCCTTGTGGAGGTGTTGTGCAGTAAAAGGCAGTGGTCATTCCTGCTCCTGGCCCCGGACCCAACTCACTTTCCTGTCACCAGCAACCTCTGTTCTGTAAGCCACTGCACAGTTCAGATTTCTTCTTTTGTTTCCAAATATGGAAGGATTTTGAGAACAGAAGTTGGTTTCCTCACGATAAATGTGACACTGGCCATATCAAAGAATCACAGAATGGCTAAGTTTGGAAAAGACCTCTAGACATCACCTGGTCCAAACCCCTGCTCAAGCAGGGCCACCTGCAGCAGGTTGCCCAGAACCATGTCAAGATGGTTTCTGAATATCTCTGAGTACGGAGACTCCACAACCTCTCTGGGCAATCTGTGCTCAGTCACCCTCACAGTGAAAAAGTGTTTCCTGATGTTTAGAGGGAACCCCCTGTGTTTCAGCTTGTGCCCATCGCCTCTGATCCTGTCACTGGCCACCACTGGAAGAGCCTCCTTGCACCCTTCCTTCAGGTATTTGTATACATTGATGAGACGTCCACTGAGCCTTCTCTTCTCCAGGCTGAGCAGCCCCAGCTCTCTCAGCCTCTCTTCATATGTCAGATGCTCCAATCCCTTAATCACCCTCACTGAATTCTCTCCAGTATGTCCACGTCTCTCTTGTACTGGGGAACTCAGAACTGGACCCAGTACTCCAGGTATGACTTCATCAGTGCTGAATAGAGGGGAAGGACCACCTCCCTCAACCTGCTGGCAATACTCCTCCTAATGCATCCCAGGATATCATTAGCCTTCTCTGCACATTGCTGGCTCATGTTCAACCTGGTGCCCACCAGGATCCCAGGTCCTTGTCTGCTAAGCTGCTTTCCAGCCAGTTGGCCCCCAGCATGTACTGGGCTAGTTTGTCTCCAGGTATAGGACTTTGCACTCTTTCTTGTTGAACTCACTTTATACTGGTAACTATATAACATATTGTAACATATATTACCATTATATTGGTAACAAAGAACAGGTTGTTTACATGATTGCAAATAATTTAATAAATTCATTATGTTGTGGATGATTGCATTATACGTTCATTCACACATATTATTATTCATTAGTAAGATTGTTAAAAGGATTCAGAAGGTAACAAATGTGCACACAACCTTAGTCCAGATGGGTGATGACATGGGTTTTTGTTACTAGCTTTAAGCAATGAGAGTTCCATTGTTGTCACAGGTTATGTGGCAAAATATTCATTGTATTTTCATGAATTAAAAAATAAGGCAAATGGGTAATAATAAAACCTATGCCCCTATTCAAACAGGACTGTATGTTATTAGTCTGAAAATCACTCCTAGAGGGTCTAACAGCATTAAGACCTGAGCCTAAAGACACAAGCATCCAAAAAGTGCAGACAGTTGTGGTTCTCTTGATTCCTGTGTATGTATCCGGCCTCATCCTGTCAGCAGGAGGCTGTATTTACACATTTATCCTCCAAGTGAATTGTCAGACGAGTTGCTTTATGTTTTTACCACTAAGTGGTCTTTTTTTTTTTCACTTTCCACTTAAAATCTTCCTTCTTTAGTCTGTCAGGCAGAGGAGGCAGAAGGTACTGCCAGCAGTAGGATTGTGACCTAGCTCTTGTCAGCTGGACATACAGGTGATCATCTGCCTGGTCAGCTATAAAAAGGAGAGCACTGATGAGCAGCCTCAGGTATCTAAGGTGGACATTTGGACCTTATCAAGGAAAAAACTGAATGGCTAAGTGAAACCAGAATCCAAATGGAGAACCAGTGGAGAATTTCCTTACTCCCCTGGGCTCTGTGCACATTTGGAGGAGAACTGGATGTTAATACCATGGATGTAAACCCAAAAACTCCTTTCACATTAGCCAACACTCTACAAGACTTTTTTGCAATGAACATACTACGGCCTAAATTAAAAAAAAAAAAAAAGACCAAAACCAGTATCTTTTTTGACTCGGCTGTGTTTAAAACATAGGTTACAGACCTTAAAATAGTGAGGTCTCAGCAAACTTTAGGTTAAAGGGTTGAAAATCTTTTCAGGACAGAGTGGGTATAAGTTTCAAATTAAATTAAAAGAAAATTGTGATATAGTGGTGTCTCCTTAACTCAGTCTTTCCCTTTTCCAGAAGTTGTTTTTCATGTTAACGTCATTGTCTTAGCAAATGTACAGCAGCAGCCAAGGAAACACAATTGATTTGGTGAGCTGTTCTCTGTTGGTAATTCTTTTTAATTCTCTCTTGTGCCTTAATTGTGCCATTTCTTTCTATGGTTCAGGTTTGAACGTGATTTTCACTATAATTTGTTGCTTGCCATTTTGACATTGAGGTGCAAGCACTGGATTAACTTCTAATTTATCATTTCAAATTTTGACAAAAATGCCTAGAGGTGATGTCTGGCCATTTGATTTGAGAGGAGAGAGGGAAGGAACAACTTTTCCATATGCATTTATCAAGTGTGAAGGATCTGCGGGCAGGGTCAGAGTGGGGAGGAATGAGAAAATGTGGTGTGGGAAGGAAAAAGGAGTGCTGGGACAAGGAGCTGGAGGAGAGCATCGGGAATGGGAGATTTTGGTCCTGCTGCTGTGGGGGACTGGTGTGGATGTAAGGATTGCTGCTGCAGGAGGGACGGACGGAGAGCAGGAGGGGAGCAGAGCTCCTCTGGGTGGGGAGGGCTGAGCCACTCAGGACGGGGCAGCTGAACTGCTGCTCAGAGGTGAGCACATCAGTCTTCCCCGTTGACATAGCTTGAAAGGTGACAACAACACGTGGCCTGATAAAGAACCACCTTCTGTAAACCTGAGCTGACCACTCTTAATGCATTTCACTTTTTAAACTGTTTAAGAGTTAATTCTCATGTCATTTCTTCTATTATTTTATCTGGAATCCACTGTGAGACTGATAATCCTACAGTAATTTTCACAGTCCCTCTCACTGCAATGGCAGCCTTCTTCCAATCTACCACAATGTCCCAGGACCTGCTGAAATCAAATTCCAATGCTCCAGAGCCAGCTCTAGTAACATTTCTAGAAACAAGATGTATCGACCTCATAATTTCAAAATTATCTAACAGTTATTTAACATTTTCCCTAGTTACTGCTGTAATGGAGATCACTTTATAATTTGTATCGTCTGGATTTTTTCATTAAATGTTCAACACAAATATTTATAGGAAAATTTGAGTTTTCCACACTATTGTTGACATTTCCATTTAGTATAGGGAAAATTTCCTTGAAAAGATTTGTCACTACTCTTAATGCTCCAAGTGACAGAATTCTCTTTCAGAATTTTTTATTTCTTATAATTTTCTACAGTTTATAACTTCTGATTAATAGCCATTATCAGCTTTTCCTTCCATATACATGTGCATATTTAAAACAAGAGCATCGGTAGAGAGATTGGTAACAGTAGTTAAAGAAAATGCGTGGAGGAATGAATGTGAAAATGCTTTGTACATCCTGGTTGACTATCACCTAGTTCAACCCATTGACCTACTGGATTTTCTAAACATTTTTTTTTTCCTGCCTTTTTCTCTTTCCTGGAAATTGTGCCACTCCTCAGTAGTAGTTTGTTTCCATGAAAAGTTCCATTTTTGACTGATTGAAATTGTCAAGTAAAATAATATTTCAGACAAAATTTCCTAACAAGTTCCAGTACTAATAGTCTGATAATGGAATGGGGGAAAACACACAGCTTCTCCCTTCTTTCCTTTATCCACTTATTAGAAAATGCCTGTTTGTCTCTAGTCCACTCACCAGACACCCCTCATCTCTTCTCATTGGGACAGAATGGGTCTGGATGCAGTAGGGATGCAAAAAAGTACCATTGCCTGATTCAGTCAGATCCATTTTGCTGTATCTTTACAGCTATCCACAATGTAAAGCCATCACCTGCCTCTCAAAACCAATCCTCACTGTGGTCAGGATACTTTCTCTCTAGCCCTGCTCTCTTTGCCTCTCCCTGGGTCATTATTTATTCAGAGTCTCCTTAATGTTGTATTCCTGTTTCTGCTTTCAGCTGCTAGCTTTACTTACTAACCAAGCTCTTTTCCTTATTTTAGTTCCCCTTTTTCTGCAAATTTCCAGTGCCCAAATTCTTCAGTTCTGGTTGCTTTCTCTCCTCTGAAGGCTTTATATATTTTTATTCTTATCTAGGCTTTTATAAATATATCTTTCTCTTTTATAGACTTTTCCTTTTTGGTAAGATATACTTCCTTCAGATTCACTTCTGGTTTCCTTATCCAGACTATAGGGCAAGCTGTGGTTTGAATCTGCATTACCTACATCTCTCTGGCTTTTTCAAAATGAAGTTTCGTTTTATTCACTCAAATGTATTTATTCACACGATTGTAAATGTATTAATATAATTTTTTATTCACTTAAAGATACATTTCACACATAACAAAATGATAAAAGTTATATATTCATGTCTTTCCTAACTCTTGGTCTTTATTTGCAAGTTTTGGCCCACGCCCATCACCCATGTTTGCTTTCCTTTATGGGCTTGCAAACAAAGCTACTGTCTACTGTAGTTTCTGTGTCTTCAACTCCCTTTTGAGTTTCTTTCTATCTTCAGCTGCTGACAATCAGTTCCTCTCAGCTCCTTTTCTGAGGTTTCTGCATTCATTAATATTTAGTATTACCTTTGATCCTAGGGTCTCCTGTCAGCTTGAATAATGCCAGGCAAAAAAAGAAATCCATCAATGAATCCTCCCTCACTGTGTTCCCTTATGGAGACCTGACTCTATTGTATTTCCTTGCTCTTAACTGCATTGTTTCATTTAATTCTGTGAAGCAAATCAGGATAATTTCAAACACATATGGTAAGGAACACTGGAAAGCCATAAAACAGAATCTTATCGTCATTCCAAAAGCAAGGTAATTGCAGAAAAGACCTGTGCATTACTGTAAGAGAGCTTTAAGTAAAAACAAAACTAATAAACAAAAATGCAATTATACATGGCATTTCATTTCTTGTTTTTTTTCTGTATGTGCCGGCACAATCCTCAGCGGATCGCTCTACCATGGTGCACAGAAAGGTTTCCTGAACTGGAGGAACCTCAGGGGGAGCCGAGAGAGCTGCCAGGAGCCCGCAGCTCATGCGACAGCGGCTGACAAGACCTGGGTGGGGCCAGGAGCAACATCAGCCAAGTGCCCCCAGTAAAAAAGAAGCCCTTAGGGAGCGCTAGCGACTAGGACCGCCCCGAACAGGTCATGGAGCAGATCATCTTGAGTGCCATCACACGGCACAGGCAGGGCAACCTCATGATCAGGCCCAGTCAGCATGGGTTTCTGAAAGGCAGGTCCTGCTTGACTAACCCGATCTCCTTCTATGACAAGATGACCTGCTGAGTGGATGAGGGAAAGGCTGTGGATGTTGTCTACCTAAACTTTAGTAAAGCCTTTGACACCATTTCTCACAGCATTCCCCTGGAGAAACTGGCTGCTCATGGCTTGAGCAGGTATGCTCTTTGCTGGGTAAAAAACTGGCTGGATTGCCGGGCCCAAAGAGTGGTGGTGAATGGAGTGAAATCCAGTTGGCAGCTGGTCACGAGCGGTGTTCCCCAGGGCTCAGTATTGGGGCCAGTTCTGTTTAATATCTTTATCAATGATCTGGACAAAGGGATTGAGTGCTCCCTCAGCAAGTTTGCAGATGACACCAAGTTGGGTGGGAGTGTTGATCTGCTTGAGGGTAGGAAGGCTCTGCAGAGGGACCTGGACAGGCTGGATCGATGTGCCGAGGCCAACTGCATGAGGTTCAACAAGGTCAAGTGCTGGGTCCTGCACTTGGGTCACAACAACCCCATGCAACGCTATAGGCTTAGGAAGAGTGGCTGGAAAGCTACCTGGTGGAAAAGGACCTGGGGGTGTTGGTTGACAGCCAGCTGAATGTGAGCCGGCAGTGTGCCCAGGTGGCTAAGAAGGACAATGGCTTCCTTGCTTGTGTCAGAAATATTGTGGCCAGCAGGAGTAGGGAAGTCATTGTGCTCCTGTACTCGGCACTGGTGAGGCTGCACCTTGAATACTGTGTTCAGTTTTGGGCCCTTCGCTAGAAGAAAGATGTTGAGGTGCTGGAGCATGTCCAAAGAAGGGCAACGAAGCTGGTGAAGGGCCTGGAGCACAAGTCTTATGAGGAGCAGCTGAGGGAACTGGAGTTGTTTAGTCTGGAGAAGAGGAGGCTGAGGGGAGACCTTATCACTTGCTACAACTACCTGAAAGGAGGTTGTAGCGAGGTGGGTGTTGTTCTCTTCTCCCAGGTATCAAGCTATACAACAAGAGGAAATGGCCTCAAGTTGTTAGATTGGATATTAGGAAGAATTTCTTTGCTGTAAGGGTTATCAAGCCTTGGAACAGGCTGCCCAGGGAAGTGGTAGAGTCACCATCCCTGGAGGTATTTAAAAGACATGTAGATGTGGTGCTTAGGGATATGGTTTAGCAATGGACTTAGTGCTAGGTTAAAGGTTGGACTCATTGAACTTAAAGGTCTTTTCCAACCTAAGCTGTTCTATGATTCTATGAGTCTATGATTTTGCTATTCATGCGGATAAACTTCTTCATCTATGCAAGGACACTTACTGAAACCCAAACAGATGTTTCCTGTCTTGCTATGAAACATAGTCATTTCAATTAGTAGTATGTGAAAGTGGAGACAAATCCATAAACATGAAGTCTGCAGTTTGCAGAGTATAGGGCTTAAGGGTCCATGTACAACACTATTGACTTCACTGAGGCCCTAAACAGCCATGAAACCCCGTGTTGCATCCTTTGACAAGACCCGAGTCTTAAGAAATAACATCACCAAGTATCAGAAACACCTTTTTTTTTGTCTTTTTCCAGTGTGTGTTCAATATATTTTGTATGAAATACATTTTAATACATGGATTTTCTTTGAGAACTTTGACTGAAATCTGTATCCTCTCAGGAGATAAAGGTTTATAGCATTATTTGTCACATTATGTGTTTACTACAAACAGTTTAAGATTAAAAGCATATTTATTGTAAGCACTGAAGCAATGAGTTAGATGTTGCATGTTTCATCTATACTTGTCATGATGCTATAGAGCTTGTTGCTTGTTAGCAGTCTAGGATATACAATGATTTAATGCTGGGTTCACATTCAGTTTTCTATTTCAGGCTTGGGATTTACAATTATCTTGTCACAGTATTTCAAAACAGCAGAATGTTGACTACTTACAAAAGAAAAAAAAAAAAAAACCAAACCATTGCCTTAATGACTTAATAAGTATCTGTGTAAGAAGTAATGATTGTAAAGGAAAAGCTTTTTTCCTCACATTGTCGTGCTCAGATGTCTTCCTTATAAAACAAGCAGTAAGTTCATTACCTGAATAAATAGCTGAGTCAAGAGATGCATATTTGGTCAATGAATTGTATGCCTATGACACACAAACTTTATGTAATTTCAAGTAAAATTTTCTGTCTTATTTTGGTGATTACTTCCCCTACCTATGCACTGTAGGGAATTTACAATCCTTACATATTTGTTGTTAATTTTGTAAAGTACTTTGCTTTTCTTAGCTGTACACTTTCTTGGTGTACAGAAGGGATAGCTAAGTACTATAATTTTTGTTTGCACTTGCAAGTTAGTTTAGTTATTCTATTCTCATACATTTTATAACACAGATGAGAACATGAAAATTATTTTTCATGCAAACTAAACCCACACATTTCTATGATTTTAGATTTATAGCTCAAAAACTGCTAGCCGGCATTATCCTTTTAGCGATTAGCATCCATAAAAACAAAGTATCCTGACACTGAGCAGCAAAACTCCTCCAAACATGCCAAGTTATCACTGGATCTCAGTGGTTCCTGTGGTGCTTGTCTTTGAATATTTACTTAAATTTTAAAATAAATTTCTCTAGTAGGACAAACCCCTGACAGCTACTAGGGTTTACTCTGAATATGTGAATTTCATGATTATATGTGTAATCAATATAGGAACACATCAATGATGGCTGAAAGGGGAAGAAGCATTACCAGGCATTCATGGAGAGCACATGTTAAATTTCCGCCAGAACAACTCTCCTGAAACCTCTGTGAGTGTTGAAGCAGTACGAGCTTGTGAAGGAAGGAAGAAGCAGAAGGAATGATGAGGCATTTCGCTCAGAAGATATCACCTGAATCTGGGAAGGATGCTAGTCATAAAAAGGGCAGTCCAGTATGGTGTCATTTTTACCAGATGTGTACAGCTGAGATTAATAGCAGCCTGTCAGGCCCCAGCTTCCTCAATTCATCTCTGATCCTAGTATTCAGCAACACAGATGACCACAGGAAGAAACACACAGGGTAAAAACCTCGTCTGTGGTGGAAAACAAGGACATGGGGCTAACAGCAGGAATAGGGACAGGAAACTGCAACTACAAAATGTCTGTGTCCAGCACAGTTTTCTTTAACCCAAAGCAGACAGCAATCTGATCATCTTTGTGCGGGACTGGGTCAAAACCAGTGGCTTGCCCAGACTGGATGTGAAATGATTCATGGGGGAGAAAAGCAAGGTGTGGGAGACGAGGAATGGACACTGAAGGAGGACCTGTGGACTTTATACTAATGTCTGTCTGTGCTGTAATTCACAAGTGTGTTGAAACCTCAAGCAATTCGCCCTTCACTTCTATTCCGCTTTTCACCTGTATTCATACGTCTTATAATTTGCTGCAATATGTACTGGTGCCATATCGGACAGGGAGATGAAAGGATGATTTATTAAGCACAGGACAATTATTAAGTTCTTGATGCAATCAGTTGCTCTAAATTGGTACTATCTGCCTTTTTTTTAAATGGGAGATAATGATAGGGTTTTGTCTTTACTGGCCCTTTTTTCAATTAATTTTACATGAAGGATGCTTCAGGCTTTTTGCTTCTCACACATCTTACATCCTTCATGATACACTGTGGGGGAGAGACAAGAACATTATATAAGTTCTTGTGCCCTCTTTTTATATTGCAGAAGCTCTGCCAGTTCCCCTTTGACACTCAATATTAGCACAACAAGGAGAATGGAGAGCAGTTACAGTGGAAAGGTCAGCAGAGCAGGGCTTTTGGTTATAATTACCAACATATTCCCTTTTTTTTAATAATGAAACTTCCTTTCTGACAATCTCTTTATCTGCCCAGATGCTTGCACTTTTTGCATAGTAAATATGAAAACCTATACATAAACATGAAAGAGGCTGTAGTTTCTTCCTGTAAAATTGCCAGTGAAAATATCAATTTGATTTTGTCCTTAAAGTATATTGCCTGTATTTGCTCCATATTATTAAGACAGGTTACCAAGTAGAGCATTTGAACAAAACTGACTCTTTAAATATAATAATAGTTCAAATACCTTTTATCGTTTGTCAGAGAAATAAGGGTAAAATGGTCAAATGTCAGTACATATCAATAGGTTTAAATGTTCATAACAGATTTAAGCAATTATGCTGGTTTTGGCTGGGATAGAGTTAATTTCTTTCATAGTAGCTAGCATGGGGCTATGTTTTGGATTTGTGCTGGAAACGGTGCTGATAACACAGGGATGTTTTCGTTACTGCTGAGCAGTGCTTACACAGAGTCAAGGCCTTTGCTGCTTCTCACACCACCCCAGCGAGTGGGCTGGGGGTGCACAAGAAGTTGAGAGGGGACACAGCCTGGACAGCTGACCCCAACTGACCAAAGGGATATTCCATGTCATATGACGTCATGCTCAGCATGTAAAGCTGGGGGAAGATGAAGGAAGTGATGACATTTGTCTTCCCAAGTAACCTTACGCGTGACGGAGCCCTGCTTTCCTGGAGATGGCTGAACACCTGCCTGCCGATGGGAAGTGGTGAATAAAATCCTTGTTTTGCTTTGCTTGTGTGTGTGGTTTTTGCGTTATCTATTAACCTGTCTTTATCTCAACCCACGAGTTTTCCCACTTTTACTCTTCTGATTCTCTCCTCCATCCCACCAGGGGGGAGTGAGCGAGTGGCTGTGTGGTAACTAGTTGCCGGCTGGGGTTAAACCACGACAGCAATGAAATACACTTTTAAAATATGAAATACTTGAAAATGGGGGGAAAAAAAAAAAAAAGAAAAATACTTGAAATGCTTAAAAATGAAATACACTTTTAAATTTAATGCATTTTTTCAGCTTTCTTGATCAGCACTGATGACACATCTAGTACAAAGTCTCATTTAATTAATGTTTTACTGCTGGAATAACAGAGCCAGACCCTGCCTAAAGTTTCTGAAGAAGTATGAAATGTAAATGTGATATGCACTAGAAAGAGTAAGGTCCTTCAGCGATTTCTGGAAGTGCCTTTACTCTCTCACATCTTAGGGTCTTATTTGCAAAGACACACATATGTATGTGAGGAAGAGAAAGCAAGAGAGAAAGAAGGGATACTTTCAGTCCATACTTTTACATCTGGGCTCATGGAGCTGATGCCTGACCTGGCCACCTCCCCACTGTTCACTGGAGCAAGCCCTGGGAAGGTATTGATCTCTCCCTCCCTTTTTCCCTTTGCCAGAGGGAGCTGTGATGCCACCCAGGGCTCATTCTAGATAAACACAAAAAGGTTTGTTGGACTGTGCAGGGTGAGGCCCTCTGCAAGGCCCTCTGCCCTCTGCAAGCTTCTCACACAGCCCTGCTAGGGAAGGGGCATCCCCTGTGGAATCAGGGTTACTGTTGTGTTGCAGAGGGGGAAGAGAATGATTGGGTAAGGCTGCAGGGAAAGATGTGAGCACGGTGATTTTGTCTGTGTTTCATTTTTTACTCTGGTTATATATAAGACATGTTTGCAAGTAATCTCTCCCTGTTTAGGCTGTGATGAAAAGAGCAGTAACCATATCTCTCAAAGGGAGGTCTTAGGCTCAAAGGGGCTTTTCTGTATTATGGGAACGTACTTAATTTTCAATTCTGTTTTTACCTCTAACACAATCTTTAGGATCTTGTACTGTCAAGTAACCATCGTTTTACTAAATTAAGGGTACTGAGAAATGGGGGAATCTTCTAGGAAGTCTACAGAGGACCTTCAAAAACAGATGATTGAGTGTACTTAAAATAAACATACAGAAGTAAACAGGACAAATAGTACGGTTATTGTAAAAAATCCAAATTCGGTGCTTTGATTCAAACATCAGGAGAACATAGACTAACTTGAATTTTAACCTTTTTTGGGATGTGCTTCAAAATGGACATGGCTACATTAACAAAAGAAACATCCCATTCTTTTTTCTATTGGATTTAGAGAAAATGCATTTGATTCATCCCCCTCTGCTAACAGTCCCGTTCCTGTAAAATATAAAATATGAATACTGGCCTTGGGTCAAATATGACTAACTCATATTTACAATATTATATAACTGGAGATGTACTTAATATTCTGAATATCCTCAGCCGCTCAAGTAAAAATTGCAACGAGTCTGGATTAGCAGAAGGAAGGTTCCTGAAGTGTCCTCAATAGTAGTAGCAAATATCAATAAGCTTTACTTTCTGCTGCTTATGATTGTGTATCAAAAATGTAGAAACATATAAGTTACTTACTTGAAGGTCAAATCCTCTTGATTCTTAGGCTTAAGTAATTTAGTACAGAGTAATGTATTTAAAAATGTAATTGAGAAAGGATAGATTTCTAATATTGTCCTAATTAAAATCTTTTAATTTAAAAAATAAAATTCTTGTTCTCTCACAAATTAATCTTGAAATAGCAATGTGTAGCCTAGTTGTAAAATGTTTGATTTAATTGTGGATGATCTGCAAATAAAGAAAACTACGTTAGAGTTAGTTTTTAAATAAGTGTATAATATTTCTTTCATCATTTTTTAACAGCGGTACAATTGAGACTAAATTCTGATTTTGTTTTAAACAGCTTGAAATATCCTCAGAATAGGATATTTTGAAAACTGTGTATAATGACAAAGAAAACTCCTTTACATCATTGCTTCTGTGATTCACATAAATAGAGAGGCTTTTCTGTGAGTGTGAGAAGGGCCAGAAGCTTGGGTGGTCTGCCTCAGTTTAACTCTGTGGAAAACAATGCAATCAGTTTGATTAACAACAGCAAAAAAATCTCAGGCTAGTTTGAAGTAGAAACTTACATTTCTTTCCCCCAGAAAGCAGAAAGGCAGTTTTGTCTCAAGCAAATGTTTAACTTAAATTTATAACTCCAGGAGAAGTACGTACTCTGTAAAAACTCTAAAGACAGCTAGTGTAGATGGGAAACATGTTACAGACAGTAGCTCTAAGGTTCATCTTTAGAGAGAATGAGAAAGCAGGAAAAAAAACTCTGCATAAAATAGACTAATTTTATTTTAATTTTATGTAAAATATTTGTACACAAAGAATGGATAATCACTCAGGGTTTGTTTTCATGAAATATGTTAACCTGGAGATGGTAGACTGTCAAAACTTTAAAAAAGTTCTGATGCATTGCTTTTGCTACTTTATTCGAAAAAGACAAGATTTGAGAATAGCAGAAGGGAGCATTTACACGTTTAAGGAGCCACATAGCATTTTTTTTTTCCTTTAAACCCGCTCTTTGTTTTGAAGCTCATGTTCAAGTGAGGCTAAAATTTAAGATTTTAACTTTTACAATTCTTTATAATCTTTCAGAGATAGTACTAGATCTCTGAAGAATAGGAACTCCAAGTCAGCATTTAAATTAGCACTGGCATAAAACTATGTTTTATTTATATCTCTGTAATAAAAAATTAATACAGTTTGAAATATGGCAATGAGACAAAAGAGAACTGGTAAAATGAGAAAACATCCCTCAATAGTTGTCAAATACTCAATTCCAGCCTCCTTTACTTATGTATTTAGTATCTTGTGAAAGCCTTATATAGTAATTAATAACATAAAGTTAATTCTCGATTTAGCAAGAGGTTTGAAATGTTGAATCTTAGATGCTGAGAACCTGATCCTCTACTTCACTGCTTAGTGTTGAGCTTAGTAGAGTTGCAAGATGCTGATTCAAAGTGGTAGCATCTTCCAGACACTCCACACACCTGGAAGGGATGCATGAGGTATGGACATTCGAAAGATGTCTGTGTTCTGCTTTTGCTTCTTTGCTTCTCTGTGTTCTGCTTTCACTGCTTAAAGCTGACCTTGGAAAGACAGGGAATCATTTCTGAGAGTGTTTAGGAAGTAAATTCTTCTCTTTTCTTCTGTTTTGGGTTATAATTTTGGCCCTGTTTCATGTGTGTTGGTGTAATGTAGCACAATTTTCTCTACTTCCCTATTTCTGAAGTGAAGTTGGCAAATTTTCCTGTTATGTTACTTTAAAAGTGGAATGGGTTCTTACTACTTCTCCTTGTTACTGAGAAAAGTGGGCTTTTTCTTTGGCTTTCACTTTTTTATGATAAAAGACAGGTTCCTGAAGATGTCTTCTATCTCTGTGCAATATTTAAATGTCTCTAGAATTATTAAAGCTGTGACTG
The DNA here is from genome assembly GCA_013400755.1 of Pelecanoides urinatrix. Classification (NCBI taxonomy): domain Eukaryota; kingdom Metazoa; phylum Chordata; class Aves; order Procellariiformes; family Procellariidae; genus Pelecanoides; species Pelecanoides urinatrix. The sequence goes on from VZTQ01006654.1 coordinate 54,386, forward strand.
CCATTGACTCCTTGGTTTAAATTGGTTGTATTTGCTACTCTAGGGTTCTCATTAGTTGGATGTAGTACTACCCTTTATTTTCTTAATTTGCCATTTGTGGCAGGCTGTGTAGCTGAGTCTAATGTGGAAGATTCAAAAACTCTCTTTGCAGAGGATTTTTCCAGACCTGCACAGTATTATACTAGCACAGTCCATCTGTGTAGGACATTGATCCCATGACAGAACTGAATCATTTCTAAACTAATAAATGATGAATTCATAGCTTTTCTCATGAATGATGAATTCATAGCTTTTCTTTTCCTTCCTTAATGCTTCCTGCCTACTGATAGCAGAATAATAAAATATCTCATATCTGAGTGAACAGAGCACAAAGATTAAACACTTCCCAGCTGTAAGGAAATATGAGGGAATATCCTTACAGTAACCCTGTTGAAGTGTCTTTGGATTTTTACCGGGTGTGACCAAAATCAAAGCTGTGTCCATGCAAAAGAAGTCCTCTTCAATGTAAAATCCTCAGCTGCCAACAAACAGCTCTTTGTGTATTTGAAGTATCCTCAAGCTGCTGCTCGATTCTTTAGGGCAGCTGGAGACCCATTCACATGATTTCATAAGGATGAGCAGCCCACAAGTGTGATGGTGGGAGCCAAACTCTTTCACCACTGGTTTCCTAAAGAGATACATGCCCTCATACCAGTGGTACATCTGCTACATTGTAGAGGAGACTGGAAGGCAAGGACTTCTCAGTTTCACATATAGAATCATAGAATCATAGACTCATTAAAGTTGGAAAAGACCTCTAAGATCATCAAGTCCAACCGTCAAGCCAACACCACCATGCCTACTAAACCATGGCCCTAAGTGTCTCATCTACACGTCTTTTAAATACCTCCAGGGATGGTGACTCCACCACTGCCCTGGGCAGCCTGTTCCAAGGCCTGACCACTCTTTCAATGAAGAAATTTCTCCTAATGTCCAACCTAAACCTCCCTTGGTGCAACTTGAGGCCGTTTCCTCTCGTCCTATTGCTTGTTACTTGGGAGAAGAAACCGACCCCCACCTCACTACAACCTCCTTTCAGGTAGTTGTAGAGCGCGATGAGGTCTCCCCTCAGCCTCCTCTTCTCCAGGCTAAACAACTCCAGTTCCCTCAGCTGCTCCTCGTAAGACTTACTCTCTACAGCCTTCACCAGCTTCGTTGCCCTTCTCTGGACATGCTCCAGCACCTCAACGTCTTTCTTCTAGTGAAGGGCCCAAAACTGAACACAGTATTCGAGGTGTGACCTCACCAGTGCCAAGTACAGGGGCACGATCACCTCCTTACTCCTGCTGGCCACACTATTCCTGATACAGGCCAAGATGCCGTTGGCCTTCTTGGCCAGCTGGGCACACTGCCGGCTCATGTTCAGCCAGCTGTTAGCCAGCACCCCCAGGTCCTTTTCCTCTGGGCAGCTTTCCAGCCACTCTTCCCCAAGCCTGTAGCGTTGCATGGGGTTGTTGTGGCTGAAGTGCAGGATATTTAGAGGCATTCTATGCAAGTAAAGGAGTGATTTTATTTTGTGTTAAAATCAGTAGTGTCCATCATTGTGCTGCTGGCATTCTGACGAGGTAGATTAAGGAAATTTAACATCCCATCCAAATGTGAAGGTGGGATGAAGACCCTACTATCTTGCTATTTGGGTACATGTAGCCTTGCTATAGCACATTTGGCCTAACAGCCATTCAACTTGTGAAAAAGCTGAGATGAAGGTTTAAAAGAGAGGGAGGTGAGACCAGAATGCAAGCAGAAACTGTGTTGTTTTGGGTATTACTACCTCAGCAAAGGACATCCAGTGAGACTTCATATCCTATGGTCTTAGATTAGCTGTTGCCAGTTTATTGTCAATGAAGCCCTTTTCTGATAGTAACATAACTCTCCTGTGGTTTTTTGTGGTTTTATGTAAGTAAACTGACCTTGGAAGAGGGAATTCCTGATCTGGTTGCCTTCTTGCATTCACAAGCATAGAGCAAATCTTGTGACTCTTAGGGCCTATCTATCTCCTCTGCAGCAGCGAACTTTCAGCTTGATCTACCTGTGTATCAAAAGGGTTGGAGGGTTGGTACTGTAGGTAGAGAGACACCCAAGCTGGCTTTGTGTGTCCCGTAGCAGAGGAGCTGTGTGTGAGGGGCATGATGTCCGAGGCAGTAAACACTAAGAGATAAGGCTTACTATATGCAGCACTGTTCTGCTTGGAGGCAGGTGTTCTGCTTCAAGGTTTGACATATTATGTCCCCGTAGCACTGTAATATAATGTAATTCTAGAATTATATTAGCTTCCCAATGGAGGAAAATGTAGCATAAAGACCGTGTAATTTTGCCAAAGCAAACCAGTGCCAGAGCTAGGAACAGAATAATAATAGGCAACGGTATTGTAGAAATTGTAAGAATATCACAATTTGAATTGTCCACTGTACTGCAGGATGCCAAAAAGATTAGATGCCGACACTGTGCATAGTTACACATAACAATTTTAGCCCCACGCCTGTTATCTTGTTGTCCTGCAGCTGCCAGGGCTGAGCTTTCTCCTGCCCAAGCAGCAGTACTGGAACAGGGCTGAAGCAGTATCTCAAGCCCTCTCCTTGCAATTGATGGTGTTTCCCCCTCCCTGGAGGTGTTTGCACATGTGGGTGCTGGAGGATCCCACTTTACAGGTGGGAGTCCCTCAGGGGTTCGCATCGGTGCCCAAGAGGATCAGACCATATAGGGAACTGGAGCTGAATGAGAAAAGACTGAGCGAACTGAAACCTCCCTTGTTGCAGCCCTCTCCTGCCCCCTCATCAAGGGGATTGCAAAGGCTTGGATGGCACCTTTGTACTTCTTTTAGGAGGTGGTCTGGTGAATGTTCAAATGGCATTGTTTCTCATTTGAACCAAGCTCAGGCAGGCCAGCCCTTTCACCCCCATCGGCACTGTAATTTGGTAAAGCATGACACGTGAAACAAGTAGGAAGGTGGTGAGCTGTGTGGGACCGAGGAGCCTGCTAGAGATCTGCTTCCCTTGATATCCAAGCTCTGATCCACCACTCTCCTAGTCATCAGGAAAGAACAGAAAAAAATACTCAGAGGAGTGAAAGAGAGCAGGGAAAATGGAAGGGAGAATAGGTTTTTAAGAGCATTTAGGGGATTTCTCTCTCAGTTTCAGTCTCAAATCTACTCTTCATATATCCCTGAGACTCTTCATATATCCCTGTGGCCCATCAGCTAGTTGTCCAGCTCCCCCAGCATGTCTCAATTTCTCTTCCACTTTCCACCTTCCTCAGTGCTGACAATAAAAATGCTATGTTGCTACTACAATGCATCGCGTAATGAAAAGATACTTATAGACGACCACGTTCAGTCCGATCAAGGAAAAAGTCTTTCTAAAGGAAAAACATTTCTGAGGAAAGTCCTTGTGCCTCATTTTTCACTGTTACCCTGTATGAAAAACAGAAAAATTACTGTTTAAGGCATCAGTAAAGCCCGTTTTTTCCTTGGACAGTAATTACAACAAAAGGTAAAACAAAGGACCTGAATTTCAATGCCATCTCATACTGTTCTTGTGTCATGATACAAACCTGAGTGTCGGTGCCTGGTTTAGAAAACAAAACACAATTGTCAACAGACCATTGCAGTTTTGATGGTTCTGTAAGGGTCATTGTTTCAGATGTGCGTTATTAACTGGCATCCTGTAATCTTTCCCTGACCTTTCATAAGGGGATAGCACCCACTGCACATGGCTAAGCAGTTGGCTGTCATTACTCCCACACACTAAAAGTCGGTACCAAACTCAGCTGGTGATTTAACAATACGTTTTGAAAAGAGAGCTCTTTGTCGTGTGTGATAATGAGTGTTTCTGCTGCCTGCACAAAGTCAGAGGTTTTAAAATATTTTACCAGAAAAGAAAGAATAATCATTCCCCTGACCGGAGGTCTGAAATGCTGGATGCTACCTAGTTGTCTGGTTTCAAGTATCTTTTTAAAACTTCATGTTTTCTTTAGCAATAACAGGGATTAATTACCATGGTCACTTTTCTTTATACCTTCTTAAAATTACATATGTTTTAAATGAATATTCTAGTTGAATTAAGCCCGGATTCCATCATCTTTTCTTCTGCTGAATAACCTTTAAAGCTATAACAGATCTCACGTAAATCAAAGGCCCAGTTCTTGGAATGAAGAAATAAATGGTGGGGAAAATCATGAAGAAATTTGCTGTTCCAAACTTAATCCTGTGAGTGCAGGTTTTACAATGACAAGTTCCTTAAAGTTCAAGTGTTCTGCTTCTGCTAGCTGTGCCCTATATGTTGTGGTAAGTTGTTTCCAGACAAGCATGAAGAAATTTGCTCCCAAAATTGTAAGAAAATCTGATGGTGTACCCATAGATTTCCTTTAGAAGAACTGTGTTTCCTGAGTAAAAGTGTCATCAATGCCATGAGAGAATACTCTGAGGCCATCCTTCACCTTGCCTGAAGAGTTTCATTTACAGACAGATTTGCCAAACATGCATCACAAAAAATCAAAATAATGTTGCCAAAACTAACTTATAAAGCGAAGAATTTGAAGTGAGGGATAAATGGAGAAACTGTGGAAAAAACAATTTTTGCTGACCTCTGGAGCAGAGACTAGAAGACTGAAGTGAAGAAAAAGGATTCAAGGACAGAACAATCTCATGAAATTAAAAGAACCTCTGTGATTTAAAAATATATATATATTTTTGTAGGACATGACTTTTCAGTTTCATCTGCATTCACCCACCATTCCTATAGCTGAGATTATCAGCAGTGCAGAGCAACTGAAGGAACAGAATTAAAGCTGTGTATATTATGCATCTTTTTGTGACTGTTTAATATTATCTGTGATTGGTTTCAACACTCAGATCCCCAGCATATTATTGGTAATGAACAAAATTACAGTGCACAGTTATTTTGATTTTTACATATGTTGTTTCATCCTCTAGAATACATACAGCTTTCATTTAGCTTTGTGTTCAGCAATAGCACAATAGCAAGGAATGCAGTCAGTTCTGCACTAATTACCAAATATTGGTATTACTTAATTAATCTAACCATTTACTTTTTGTTTAGCACAGCTGTTGCTGTTTTCTCAGAGCTTGTCTTTAAGCTAAATGCTCAAGCCATGAGCAGGAATACTGCAGGAAACATTTGAGAGAGAAACTTATTGAGGAGCTGCTGATTCCAAAACATGCTGTAAGTGAATTTGCATAGACGAATTAAATGACCCATATCAACTTCTAGCTAACAAATACTATCGTGAAAGTGACAGGAAGCATATTTCTACTCCTTAACCATTAATGAAGCTACACAAGTAAATTGGGTTATGCCACTCCATCTTCATAAATTGCTGATTCAATAAATCACACTTGAGAAACAGCTGAGTAATTACAGGATGATGCTTGAAGCAATAGATGCCTCATTTGCATATTAACTGACATTTGTTGCAATAATTTCTGTCATGGACTGGTAAATGTTAGACATGATTAATTCTGTGAGTACTGCAGTTTGACTTCCACAGCGCAAGGAAAGAACCGACATACCAAAGGCTGCAAATGCGGTACATGTGTACTCCTGCGGCAGTAAGGCACCCAGGTCTAATTAGCACCAGGAACTTGCCCAGGTACAGTACAGACTCCTTGGAGAATATTCTTCCTCAGAGTCTTATCATGCAAAAGGTCTTGTGAAGCAGTCTCAAAAGACTGGAAGAAAGGGAAAAACAAAACCATGAATTCTTCTAAGCACCAAGTAAGGCAGAGTTCCTTCTTTCCAAATGTCTAAATAGATATGGAGAGAAGATGAAACAGCTTTCCATACTGGTTTTATTTTATTTGCAAACAACTTCACCTAGAAGGCATAGCAGCATATGTCATGTAATGTTTCTAATGAGCTTTTTACCTGAAGATTTTGCTTGGTTTTGTTTGTTTGCACTGGTGGTAACAGGGAACTCGGTGGCATTTATACCACTCTGCTTGGTGAATCTGTGGCCATAACACATCTAATTCACCTTAGTGAAAGTCAGTTTACTCTCTAATGATTATCTGTTCTCCCTGTGTACTTAGAATTGCTTAGGAGGAAAATTCAATAGTTCCCTAAGAAATCAAACATTACACCCTTTTGTGCCAATAAATAGTCACTTAGGGGACAAAAAGATATAAGAAGTAGAATGTGTATCAATAGAAACTGGAAGTTGAATTGCCTCATAGGCCAAAATGATGAAACATTACCCAACCTCTCCATAAATGTGTTGCAGCTGAACTAAAATATATGGTTCTCAGAACTGATTGCAAAGCCATGTCCTGTTTCAGTTTCAGCGTATTAACTCTCCTACATTAGTGAAAAATAACCTAATGGGATTTACTGAGAAACATGACCTAGTGGTCAAAGCTGCTTGCAGGAGAATGTTAGCCTATCACCTTTCTTACACCAACTTTAAGACAGACAAAAAATACACAAGTGTATGGGGCCAGATGGGATGCACCCAAGGGTACTGAAGGAGCTGTCAGAAGTGATCACCAAGCCACTTTCCATCCTTTATCAGCTGTGCTGGCTGACCAGGGAGGTCCCAGTTGACTGGAGGTTAGCAAATGTGACACCCATCTACAAGAAGGGCCAGAAGGAGGATCAGGGGAACTACAAGTCTGTCAGTCTGACCTCAGTGCCAGGGAAGGTTATGGAGCAGATCATCTTGAGTGCCATCACACGGCACAGGCAGGGCAACCTAATGATCAGGCCCAGTCAGCATGGGTTTCTGAAAGGCAGGTCCTGCTTGACTAACCCGATCTCTTTCTATGACAAGATGACCTGCTGAGTGGATGAGGGAAAGGCTGTGGATGTTGTCTACCTAGACTTTAGTAAAGCCTTTGACACTGTTTCCCACAGCATTCCCCTGGAGAAACTGGCTGCTCATGGCTTGGGCAGGCGTACTCTTCACTGGGTAAAAAAACTGGCTGGATTGCCGGGCCCAAAGAGTGGTGGTGAATGGAGTGAAATCCAGTTGGCAGCTGGTCACAAGCGGTGTTCCCCAGGGCTCAGTATTGGGGCCAGTTCTGTTTAATACCTTTATCAATGATCTGGACAAAGAGATTGAGTGCACCCTCAGTAAGTTTGCAGATGACACCAAGTTGGGTGGGAGTGTTGATCTTCTGGAGGTTGGAAGGCTCTGCAGAGGGACCTGGACAGACTGGATCGTTGGGACCTGGGGGTGCTGGTTGACAGCCGGCTGAACATGAGCTGGCAGTGTGCCCAGCTGGCCAAGAAGGCCAAGATCCTCCTGGCATGTACCAGAAATATTGTGGCCAGCAGGAGTAGGGAAGTGATTGTCCCCCTGTACTCGGCACTGGTGAGGCCACACCTCGAATACTGTGTTCAGTTTTGGGCCCTTCACTAGAAGAAAGACGTTGAGGTGCTGGAGCATGTCCAGAGAAGGGCAACGAAGCTGGTGAAGGCTGTAGAGAGCAAGTCTTATGAGGAGCGGCTGAGGGAACTGGGGTTGTTTAGCCTGGAGAAGAGGAGGCTGAGGGGAGACCTCATTGCGCTCTACAACTACCTGAAAGGAGGTTGTAGCGAGGTGGGGATCGGTTTCTTCTCCCAAGTAACAAGCAATAGGACGAGAGGAAATGGCCTCAAGTTGTACCACGGGAGGTTTAGATTGGATATTGGGAACAATTTCTTCACTGGACGTGTTGTCAAGCCTTGGAACAGGCTGCCCAGGGAAGTGGTTGAGTCACCATCCCTGGAGGTATTTAAAAGACGTGTAGATGTGGTGCTTAGGAACATGGTTTAGTGGTGTGCTTGGTACTGTTACGTTGAAGGTTGGACTCAATGATCTTAAAGGTCTTTTCCAACCTAAATAATTCTATGATTCTATGTTTCTAATTATGTCTACATGTGTCTTGGGAGGTCCATCTCTCTAAGGAGACCAGCCTTTCTATGGCTCTGCTGTGATCGGGATGGTTGGGGATCCAGACCCCCCCAGAATGACGTGTCTTCCACTCCTTTCACACAAAGGGATTCTTCAGACATTAATCACTACAGTAAGCTGTCTAAAGAGGTATGACATGGATCCACACTAGAACTGCAATTTGTTCCCTAGTCTTAAAATCCTTTTTGAGTAAAAGAGAAAAAAGGAGCCTCATTTTCATCGAATCAGTTGCTCTCCTCTGTGTTCATCACCAGAGCAGGTACTTAGGCACCTCCAGTCTGGGAAAGCAGGGTGACTCAGAGCACCTGTGGGAGGCCCTCAGCCTCCTCCTCTCGTCAAGAGTTCGGTGCCCCTGAAGTGCAATGTACATACTGATTAGGGGCTGCCTTGAGCTAGTCAATAGGAATGGTAGGCAGACGGGCACGTCTAACCTCCCTCTTTCCTCTGAAATATGCATCACAGCCACAGGTACAAGGCCTCTGCCCCTTTGAGATCTAAACAATCACACTGGTGTACTGAAGTTGGTTGCAAAGAGAAATCCCCATCTAAAGAGGATGTGGGCACTCCTTGAATAAGTCTCTGTGTTGTTTCTGTGTTACTTAACAATTCCCTGTTCTGATGGAAAGACATTGTTTCTGTAAGTAAAAAATAAGGCTCTAGAATCAGAGATCGTCTTAATGAGGGTGAGGTGTTATATCCTATCGATACCTAAGCTATAATGTACTTTGTGGTGCTGTAAATGCAAGTTCTCTTCAGTAGCTCCATGCAGAAAAATACAAGCATCGTCATTTGTTAAAGAAATGTGTCCGTGGCATAAGGCTTTGCTGTCTTCCAAGTGGTAATAATGCAATACATTCTGCAAAAGAGAACAGGGCGAATTGACTTGGGACCTAATTACTGCAAGAAAGAACAATTTTCTTACAGAGCAAAGAATCTTACTAGGATACCTAACACAAGCATATTGGAAATTGGCTGTGCCTGCTTTTTGTGGGCTTTTTTGGTTTGGGGGTTTGGGGTTTTTTTGGGGGTGGAGTTTAATACCTTGGCTTTGATCAGCAAAGGTCTAAATGGTTAGAGACCTCTCTGTTATATGTAATACTATCACAGCAGTAGTCATCAGAGGCAGCTGAGTTGGGAATGTCTTTAGAAAAAAAAAAAAAAAGAAAGAAACAGAGGAGCAAAAGAATTAAAGAACATTACATTGCGAGGCAACACCTCAGATTTCTCCAAGGGTCTCACTCTGCATCAGGGATATCCCTCTGAAGGTACCAGAGATATTAGCAGCAACAGGATCAGAAGTCAAGCATTTTTCGGTGTGGATAGTAACAAAAATATTCCTCTTCTAATGGCTAAAGTGACTCCTGTGATTCTCAATATTTATATTTCATTTTAATCTATTTGTTGGCTTATGGACTCAGAGTCACAAATCACAGAGCCCTGAGCACTGGGGTTCATGTTTAGCTTTTGGAATTAGCTGAAAGATGGATATAAACTCATTTGGTGAAACAGCTTCATTTCACTCAAATAATTCATCTTAGAGTACGTTGTTGAGCTGTCTAGATAAATGATGGAGGACTTTTTTTCTTTTTTTTTTTCTCTCAGTATAACTTTTCACTAAGACAAAAGTACAAATGCAAAAGTAGACACTAAACAGCATTGGGAAGTTTTCTAATGGTCCCTAAAATAACAGAGACTCATGAATAAAGTATAGCGAGCCAGAAATATTGTGTAAATATCAAGAACCTAGTATTAATCAAACTAACATGGACTACTGCTGTTACTGGATTACTTCTCCTAACAGAGTTGATTCCACAGATGATGGCAAGAGGAAAAAAACATGTATTCTGTTAAGCTCCCTACCTTTGAGCGATCCAGCATCACAAAACCACAGATATACAAAGATGAACAGGAATAAAGATATATAAAGACACTCCCCTTCTGGAAATAGGCAGAAGTTCAAAGAGTTCAGACAGTCTAATCTACATTTCCTTGTGGTTTACAAAGTATCTACTTTATTCCTCCTTTTTAATATAGGCAATGAAGCTCAAAGGGGAGAATTTGCTTCTATCAAAAAAAAGGGCCTCCTAAAAGTGAACACAATTCTTTTTGTTCCTCTTATTATCAAGACTTCAAAAATATATTGAATAGGGGAAACTAGTCTTTGAAATCTCTCAAACTCCATTTTCTTTGCTTCCTTATTTTTTGCCATTGTCCAAGATAATTAGGTAAAAGCAATCCTATCACAGAAGTAAACAAAGCAAAAAGTGTTCAAATTGATTGAAAGTTTCGTGGAGCTGAAGTCACGATAAATGCATGAACCATGCAGCCCAACTTATTGTGATACTAGTGACTTAAGAAGACAAAAGGATAATATAGAAAGAATAAAATAAATTGGGTTTGGTGGGTATAATTTTTTACTTTATCAAATTATATTTAACATTTTTTACTCAACAGTTAATTATATATTAAACAGCAATAAATTGCTATGTTAGTGCAGACACTCTCCTATTGTTGAGGACATTGAATGGGGTTTTGCTGTTTCATGAGTTTCATGAGTTGCATAATACTGTTTATTATGCAGTTCATGCTGTTTCATGCTGTTTCATGAATTGCATAATACAGTTTAATGCCATGCTTCCTTTTTAAAAGATATATCCCTTGAGATCCATATTTGAGTGTTTGTCAGATCAAGATTAACTTAAAACCTACATAAAATATAGCTGCCCCAAATCACAGAGAAAACATTTACTGCTGCTGTATGAACCCTCCCAGGTTATAAAACGTAATAAGGCTATGTTGTCCCTATCTGCATCAATTCTTTTTTATATCAGGAACTTTCTGCAGAAAGTGTTTCTATAAGCAAGATATATATGTATATATAAGAAACAGACTCAAGCAACAAAGAGGACAAGGGTGATGTAGCAGGATGGGCATGAAATAGAACAGTTACACTTATGGTTTGTTAGCTTTTGGTGGGGGCAGTTTCTGTGGCACTGTAATGAGCAAAATGTGTGATTCCCGTGTATCAGAGGAGAACACATCCCTTCCCGTTACCATTTCTGCTTGGTGAGCTGCCCCAGGTAGCTCACCCAGCAGCCGCCAGTGTGATGGCAGGGTGCACAGCAGTCGGGACCAGGCAGCCACCTTTATGCCTGCAAGGCTGTGATGGGCAGCTGGAGACTTGGTGCAATGGTGTGCAAATCTGAGCAGAAAATTAAGGATATCATAGGAAAATCAGTAGCAAAGTTCCTCTCAAACTGGTCACTGCTATGTTGTCTTTCACAGTTTGGTCACTTTTAGGTTAAGGAGCAGGGGCAGGAGGACTGCTGCTCTGGGATTATTTATTCTGGGGATGCAAAACCAAATTGTTCTGGATGATGACATCCTTAGTCATCATAAAGTTACCATCATCTACTTCCTGCTAGCTCCAAACTTTTTCATTTAGCAATATTCTTGAGTTCCCAGGCAGGTGCTGGAGCAGAGGACATTAGTTACACTCACATATATTAATTTCCATTGTTGAATCTAAATTTCATTCCCCCATCCACCTGGGCTGAAACCTTCACTTCTTCTGTCTTTATTCTTGTCCTAATCCTTGTTTAAGGAATGTCAAGTCAATGGCAAATTGTGCCATCTTGCAGTCCTCTTCCTTTCTCCCAACTTCTGCAAAAATGCATTCAGCACCATTAATCACAGGATTTTGGACACTCCCAGCTAACTTGCCAATGGATTCACCATAGTTTCCTGACTACCTCTTCACCACTACCAGCCTAACAGATGGGTACTCATCACGTCAGAGGTCTATTTGCCAGATACCTCCCGGGGGGAATTCCTCCTTTTTGCAGCAGTATTACATCTCTACTTCTGTCTCTGAGAAAGGCACTTTTAATCCTCCAGAAGACTGATTTGGTTTTGCTCAGTTTAAAGGCATCAGAAGTATTTTGATGAAGACATTTAAGAAGGAATATTACCCTGTGACCTTTGGATTAGTTCCTATTTTAGAATCCCAGCTCTTGGCAGGCAGAGCCCTGAGCCTGGATGGAAAGACATTAGTATGATTAAGGTCTATACCCACATACATTTACCTGAATTTATCTCCTTACATTTTATCTCTGGTAATGCATAAATTAATGGCCATGCATATATCTCTTAAATTTTAATAAGATATTAAAGTAGATAAATTATCATTTAAAGCCATCATTAAACAACAAATGAACATTTTAATAAGTGCAGCCAGTAATTTATGTTGGTGTGAATTGGTCCAGAGTCTTTATTGCGCCGATAACTCCAGCTATTAACAATACTAACCTGTCTCATACAGCCTGACATTTTCTGGTGGCAGAGGCCTAATGCTAGAAGTCTTGTGTTTCATTCTGCATACATTAAGACTTTGAAATAATTGAGACAAAGGAAGATTGTGTGCTTGAAAATGTAGATGAGAAGGTTTTTTAAAAATATATATCACATTCAACAAGAAAAATTGTGAAGACAAGCACTTCAGAAAGATAGGTGTGCAGTGGTGAGGGGGAAGCCGTCACTGTTTATATCGGAATTCAGAGGATTAACTCCTAAGAACAATACCTCATTCATTAAACTAGTTTTTTCCTACGACATTGTGAAAATGAAAATCACCTACATTTATAGGTATGCTCCAGCTGTTTTGTGGCAGTCCAGCCAGAACTCTACGCTAATGCTTAGAAATTGCTAGTGAATCTGTCCTTGTTACTCTCCATACAATATAACTGTTGTGCTGCACAGTTTGTTTAAAGATTTGTGACAAAAATTAAGTAATATGAAAGGGATTTAGCAGCAATCACTGCCCTATACACACACTTTTTGGTGAAGAAAATATAGAGACAAGTGAGTCTTAAAAGCAGGTAAACAAGATGTTGGTTTTAGCAGGTCTCTTTTCTGAGGTGGAGCTCATTCTGTGAAGAAAAGAGGGCTGGAGACCTTTAAACAGCCTGAAAGTACCTCTAGTCATAAGTTGTAGCGATAGAGCTTGTGTTGTTAAGGATGACCACAATACTGCAAATTAAATCTTGGTGGTGAAGAACATTGCTTCCTACCTTACAAGGCAGAAATTAAAGGTTTTCATGAAATCTCTCTCCAAGCAAAAGGAAACATAATGATCCTGTAAGTCCCAAGGGCTCTCTACCTATCTCTGGATGGAGAAGAACAAAAGACAAATACATGGTATTTCTTTAGATTGAAGTGATAAGTCGGAAAATGAAGTTTGAGTGGCTTAAAATAATGGGAAGAAAGTCTTGATTTAAGAAGAGTTAGAGGCCTTAGGGAGGCATATAAAAAGGTTTAAATTTCCAGGCCCATCCAACTCAATTAATCTTTGAAGCATGAAGGATTTTAAAGAGCTTCAGGTACAACTATAATAAAGTTTATGCAGAACTAATGATCTCCTGTAGAAGTTATCTCTGTATGGAGTAAGGTATGCACAACAGAGCATCATCCAGCTTTACTCCTCTGGGAAATCAAAAACTGTAATTGTATAATGTGAATAGTTTATCAGTATCCCAAACACTCTCATACTAAGATGAGGTTGAATATATGCAATACTAAGCTTCTTATATTATCTTTGGATTCATTTACTTCCAATTTGGGGATTTTTTTGCAACTTTGTTTTCCCTTATTTATACCAGTGAGCGATCTGGGTACTGAAAACTGATTGTGGCTTTCAGATATTGTGAATTTATGCGGTGTTTTTTGTAACGGAACACAGTTTGCTCATGTTTTGGGCACTATCAATACATAAATGTAATATATTAATGGTAATCTGATGCCATTTCTTTCCCTCACATAAATTAATATATTTCTGTGAGCAGTCTGTTCATTCTGCTTGGCTCCGCTCATAAATTTTAATGAGATGTGATGGTAAGATGTAGAGATTTATGTGAAAAAACTGAGTGTTTTCAGTCTATTTCCAGTGCAAAGTGTGTGTGGCATAAACACAGTTATAGGTATCCTAAATTTTGACAGACTTCAAAGGGAGAATGAGGAGTAAAGAGGTCATTACAGCTATCATTGAGGGTGATCCTGCTGTGTTAAGGCTGATGCACACTTTTTAGGGACAAGAAGGATATGTGCATTTTTCAGTGCTCTTCCTTGGGAAGACAGTGGCCTGCCAGGTAAAAGCAGCTGACAGAGACAAGTACAGAGAGGGTGAGAAAGCCCACGCAACAACAGCATAATGAACAAAATCACCTTTGCTAGCTTATTGCAAAAGCTTTTATTTTTTTTAAATGTTGAAGGAAACTTTAAGGTTATCCACAAAGGACCTAGTTCTCCACTGCTTAGGTGAAGGTGAATGCATGCCTATGCATGAGCCATGTAAAAACCTGCAATTTGGTTTATAAGCCTGAATATCTTTCCAGTCAGTGGAGAATGAGGGCTCCAGTGCTGTAAAAAGCCTAGATTAAATTTTTCTGTCCAGTCAGATTCTTTACTGCTTGAATGGTGCTGTCTCATTTGGTGTTTGTCATAGTTACAAAGCTTTTTCCCGAGGAATAAATAAAAGACTTCTGTCTCACCTCTTAGAGGACGAGAAGTCTTCCTTTAAACTATTTATGTCCTTTTCTTACTCTGCAGTCTGCTGAGCAACAGAGCAGACACATATAAATTTTAAAGAACATTTCACAAATAACTCACAACTTTTTAAAATTATATTGTAAAAGCCTGACATTTTTTAGCTGTTGACTTTTGTTTAACCATTGTTCTTCAGGATGGTGGTAAATATCCTAGGTAAGAGTCTCGTTCTAAGAACAGATAATAGAATTTTTTGCTACTATTTACGTCTTCACTTCCCTAGGGATTTTCAAAAAACAAGGCGTTAAGTATTACAATGTCATAAGCATATCCTGTCTTTATTCACTCTACAAGATATTCTGCCTTTCTGCATGATAACTTATCTTTCCAGAAAAGGACAGCATGGTAGCATGGTAGATGTTACTGGTACGAAATTCAACAGTTTTGCTATTTACATGACAGAAATTCATGATGACTGTTTTTGTTTGTCTATTTGCAAGTTTAAATAAACAACAGTAATCATGGTAATAAATATTTAAAACAACTTTTGAAAGTGTGAGGCTGCATATGGAAGGAAATAAGGAAATACAGTGGAAAAGCCCACAGCAATGGAGAACATCAATTTTGTTTTACTAAAACTTCCACAAAGGAATTTTTGTAATGATTTTAGAGGCATGTAGAGTAGTAAAGAACTTGCCAAATTTTGGATTTTGTTCCAGCAAATCTCAGAACTCATTAGTATGATCTGTTTCTTTTGGAGAGTATCCATATTCTGTTTTTCCTTCAACAAGCTGTTTAGTTTTTTGCCCTCTCAGAGCTCCATTCATCTCCATCTCAGCGCATCCATACATCTTAGGCAGTGAGTAGGTGAAGCTACCTATTTAAAGTTTTTTTGGGGGATGGCAACAGGCTGTTGCTACGGTCAAGGCTCATTCATTGCAGGATGGGACTGGATCAAGTGGTGTTCCTGAGCCCATGCTCTGCTCAAAGAGGCCACCCCTCAAGCAGCAGAAAGCAGGACGCTTTCCCTCTGTCCCCAGCGTTACACACCCCACCTCTGTAGCTGCTTCCCATGTCATAACTGAAGTGGGATGCAGATGTTTGCGGCCATATAATGCCCTGCATTATCACTCCTGTGCAGAAGTGAATAGTGGCACGGTTACACATTGAGCCTTAGCATGCTAGTACTATACTGCCAGATTTGTTTTCCTAACTTGTGATGAGAAGTGACCTCTTCCAGCAATATTACACTTGAAGGAGCTGAGGGGAAATAAACATTATTGAGAGTTTGGCAACCCTGACAAAGAGGCTGTTAAATCTGCATTAGGGGATGAAATAAGAGCTCTGTATTGTGATCCTAAGGAGCAGACAAGGCTTGTGGCAAAGATACAAATAAAGCTGAAAATTATCTCTTGTTTGAGGGTGGGGTTTTTAATCACAAAAGAAAAAGAGGGGAGGAATAAGAGCAGGAGTTGTCAGAACAATTGACTGTTCTGTTTGAAAACTCACATCTAATAACAATATAGCTCTGGTTAGCGGATGCTATTCCATATTCCTCTATGATGACTGAGGATATTGTCATAGGATTCTTACCATGTCAGTTTTCTTTCATCAGTAGCTTATTCCTGGGTAATATTAGGCTGAACTGTATTCCTTCAATAATGCCTTTAGGGGCAAATCTATGCTTAGGAAGTCCTACTGCCTATTTTACAATGTTGAAAAGTTAAGCTTTATTTCTCTAACCGAGAGGATGTTACTGGTCTTCCTGGCTTCTGAACCAATTTGTATCAAATAATGATAAAATTCTTTAATCTTGCTTTTATTATTCATTTACTTCCATTAATTCATTTGCTTTCTCAAGCTTCTGACTTTGTAGTGTGTCACTATATTTATATGCTCTATATTTTTCATGACTAAATATTGATGTACAACATTTTGTCTTTTTACATGTGAAATTATACCTGACAATAGTACTGTTATATCCTGCTTCTTCAGTTGAACTGGAAAAATTTACACACTGAACTCTTTCTAGGTATAAAATGGCAAATATGAGGAATGTGAATCCATTCATATTCAATTTACAATTCAAAGCTTCTCCAGAACAGCAGGGAAGTCCAAGACTGCAGAGAAAAGTGCATCTTCTTCTCAATGCCCCTATAACCTGATTTGCAAAAATTTTTGCAAAATCTTGTTTCACTGGGACTGAGGACTTGTCAGTATGCTTGATTAAATGCAGGGTATAGCAGTTGTCTGTACTGTTTTTTGTAACAGCTTTTGCAAGCCTGAGGAAGCTGAACAAGACGGGTAGTTTTACATTTAACAGGAATTCCTCAGTGTTAGTATGCCACCTAATCTATACCTGAAATACACCCATTTCTAGATTGCTGAGTGCAAGTGTGCTGCAAAATAACACTACAACAGTTTGCAATAATACATCTACTCACTGTAACATCTGGCAATGCCTGCATGTGCTTTCGACAGAGAAACATTTAAGCTGTATGTGCTCTAGGGCTCGCTCCTGGAGCCCTGCAATGTCAGAATCTCAACTTGGTTTTAAAATAAAAAATGCAATTGTTTTATGTTGTTAAAAGCTGTTCTATGTGCAAACTAGCAGACAGCCTGAGGATGACGAAGGACTTTTCCAGTCCTTGAAATAAGGAGGTTACTACTGCATATGCTTTCCCTCACTCTGCTCCCAGGTGCCTCCCAGGGCACAGGCACAGAATGACACCAGAAGCCAAAATGGTCCTGCCCCATCTGGGACTGGAAATACAGGAGAAGGCAGTGCAGGTAGGTGAGCTGGTGATGTCTCTGCAAACCCACAGCCCCAGCTGTGTGGGGCAGCGCTGTGGGCTGGGAGCCCAGCGCTGTGCTGCGGAGCGTGTTGCATGCACGCCCTGCATGGTGCGCGACAGGGGAAGGGCTGATTGCAGCCCCACTTCAGCAACCTGGCCTGCTCCTGATCTGCCTGTCTCTCTTTTGCTGAAATATTAAAAAGGTCATGTTGTGTTTAGACTATCGGTTCTACAGAAATCAGATCTCAAGGCAGTGTCATAATTTTCCCAGTTGAATTGCAAGCTTTGAGAGGAGTAAGTAGGGCTTAGTTTGTGGATTTGAGTGGGGTTTTTTGATTGTTTGGTTTGGGTTTTTTTTTAACTCCTTTTTTTTTTATCAATATCAGACTGGAAAATTTGTAAATGTCTTTATAAATTAATCTTTTAGATTTGGCCTTTTATACCACTATTGTAAAGAGGAAAGTCCCCAAGTGAGTCAGTAAATCATTAATGAAATTGAATAAGTTGGTGAGTGATGAATTGGTAAAATAGCTCCACTGATTAATTTATCCTTGGTTCTGCCATTAACATCAGCCAACACAGTAACTATCAGCTGAGCTAAAGCTTAGAACAATATTGATCTTTAGTGCAAAAGGAAGTTGCCAGCTATGCTGAGTGATTTTTATATAAGGCAGATGTGGATGCTACAAACAAGTAAATGGCTTCTTTGCCACACTGGTGATATATTTATATCACACATTATTATTTTCCAATTATAATAAGAAAAAGTAAAAGAAGAGATACTCTGAAGAAATGAGGTATTGGAAGCGATGGCATTTGAACAAAATAATACCAGGCTGCGAACCAAAACATGTGATTACTCAATTAAAGGAAGAAATCAGGAGGACTCCTTCTTCACTTGATTGCAGGTTAGATGATGTTTTGTTATACGAAGGGTTACCAGTCCAGACCTGTTGCTAGGATGGTAATTCCTATGACAAATCCTTAATGAAATTGAGTCCTGAGCAAGATAACTGGTTGGCTAAAATCTGCCTTTTAAAGGAAAAGGCATCACGGGTTGCAAAGGAAAAGCTTGTGTAGCAGCAGGGCTCTCTCACCTGATAACACTGAAAGCTGTCACAGAGCTTGTTACGATCTTTTCATTTAAGGAAAAAAATATTGCCCAGATCAACCAAGACACATTCTGTTTTGTACTTTGCTTTGTACTGACTCTTACTATTTCCAGGCTAAAATTCATAGCCAATTTACAGTCATATCGTTTTGTGTCAACACTGACCTCTCCTCTCTCCTTAATGTTTACCTCCTGATATATTTATAGACTGCAATAGTATCTCCTCTCAGCCTTCATTTTGTTAGGTGAAAAAAGCTAAGCACTTCTATTCTCTTGTGTAAGACAGGCTTTTTATTCCCCTTTATATCTTCACGGTCAGTCCATGTACCTGTTCCAGCTGAAGGAAACGTTTCTTGAAGGTGAATAAGGTCTCCTATGAATGAGGTTTTCCAAATACTTACACAAAACATTAATATTTCTCTGTTGCTCTGGAAAATACCTTACCTCACACTAAGACTGCAGTCATCTTTTTTTTCACAGCCACAGAGCATGGCTCAAAGTTATTCTATCATCTACAAATCTGCTCAGTTTATTTTTCTTCTTCCTTTACTTCCAATGGGTGATTGCCCAACTTACAGCAAAACTTTCCAGTTTGCAAGTGCAGGTATCTACACCCAAAATAGACATTGGAAGCAGTATTAAAGGAAATTGAGGTGTCTAGGGTTCATGGCTATGAACACTTTTCTCAGCTTCTTTCTAACTTTGATGACCTCCAATCCCATCAGGTATCTTCTTCCTCAATGGACTTTAGTAGCTGTCAAAATCAGATTCACCATCTGCCCAGGTAGGGAACTGGGAAGTGAACTCTCAAGTACAATATGCAGAAACTCTCCAGAACCATTGAATTGCCCCACTGGAGGTCCCAGTGGGCTTTCCGTGGGGTTTCCTGAGGATATTTTGGCACATAGATTGTACATGGCTGGTAAATTCCAGGAAGCAGGTAATTTTGAGAGTATGCTGTTCCTAGAACCATCCTTCAGAAGTGATTTAGATGTAACTATGAGAGGCCCCTTTGTGTTTGCCACTGAGAGTGGGGTTTGGAGGACATGCCGGCACTGTGAGCAGCTACTTTCCTTTCAATCGCCAACGGAGCAGCTCTTGAGATGCTGCTGCCCGCAGTAATTAGGCCTGCACATCACCTCTCTCATATGTACCTTGGAAACATCTGAAGTTCTTGATTTTCCGTACTTTATGCCTCAAATGCCAGAATCAGAAAATCTATCTCCTGTTTAAAGCCTCCCAAAATTAAAAAATTAAGTCTTTCTTTGAAACCCAAACTGATCAAAAACCCAAAGGGTCTTGAAACAGTTGTATACCAAACACAGAGCAACACGACCCAAATACAGATACAAGGTACTGTGATTTTCTGGAAAACAAAGCTGATGATTAAATCTACAAATTGTTCTCAGATGTGCTAGGAAACCATCCATGTTTCCTATCAATTCAAACAGAATTAAGCAACACCACAGGTATTTTCAGTTTCAGATGACGAATATTTTTTGTGAAATGCAAATGAACAATCTTTGTTATTATTTATATCATGTCTATATTTTGCCATCTCCTAGCATTACGTGCTGTGGTTTATAGTTTTGTGCTATAACACCTATGCTACACATTAGGGTGAGCACATTATTCACTGTGTATCATTCTTTCAACTCTGATAATGCTGTTGATGTGCATGACTCTGACTTAACTCATTTGGTACGTGTCTTTGAAGTAGCACACACAAAACCATGTACGTATAAATTAAAGAAGAAGGAAAGAAAGGGAAAGGGAGATTAAGGATAAAGAGAAGGGAGATAGCAGATCAAGCCACAGCTGATAGCATTTAATGAGCATTACAGAAAAATAAATGTGCACTGTACTAAGATTCACTAACCACACACAGGCAATGGATACTGCAATGTCTTGCAGTAGCTTGAAAGATATTGTAGTAACAGCTTTTGCTTAACTGCAATATTATTATTTAAATGCACAATGGTATTTAGATTTTCAACATATTTTTCTGTTGCTGCTGTTCATGCCGTTTAACATTAATGTCACCTTATTTTGCAACTTTTGAAAGTGTTGAGTGTCATTACAAGCCTGAAATAATAAAGAAGCCAGTAATAGTATGTCTTTTAAAATAGCAGTATATTGAAAAAGAGATAAAAGGAAATAATTTTTTTTTTCTTCTGTGAGGAGACTAGAAACAGCCAAGGTATGTCACTGGTGTCAGTTCAGCTCCTGTGCCTATATCCATAGACTGCTACTTGTAAAAGTCTTACATGCACGTTGCATTGATACGGAGTAATTCAGTGACTGCTTATTGGCACTGGAGAAGGAAGAACACAAGCAAAGTTTGCAATCACTATGGAAACTGCCTCTCTAGTTGCTGTGTTGGCACTGACACATCTGTCAGGGACAGCAGCTGTTCTAGAGGATTCCTTCCAACAAAGCTCTTCCTGAGACTTGTATCTGGGACCGGGCCCAGGGCTGCAGGGTTTGTTTCAACAAGAATCCGACAGTCTACACAAGCATGATTTTATCCTTCACCCTGCCCTTGTAAGGCAACTCTATGTTTTCTTTTCAATGTTTGAAGAACTTGCAGAATAAAACACCTGGAGAGGTGACATGCAAATCTTTTCTATTATGTGGTTCATGGCCTAGATATTATGGCAAATGAAGAAAGAGTTCATCTAGCAAATAATGGAGAGCTTGGTGCTTCTTCAACCTAGTATGTGGTCTGTTAAAAACCTATTACCACTGAATTTAGGGTTTTGGCACAAATTACTTGTATAGTAATTTTTTTCCTTATGCTGCTTTATGCATGAGATGTCACTTTGTTTTCTTCATCGGTGCTCCAAAACAGATTCACGAGTGCAGCGTGCCTACTATATACACCAGCATATTAAAGTACTTTCTGGCATCAGCCTCAGCAGAACCGTTCTGCGTGAAAGCGGGGGGCGGGGTGTCTGAGGATGGCACTACGCTAAGAGAAACCAGCCACCAGCAAAGGCATAGATACTCTTATGGCTTACATGTGAAGGCAGACTGGAATTTTCATGAACCAAAAACTCTTGTTAAGATAGTATGTGTCTTTAAATATGCAAGTCAAATTGAAGTCTATTTTGTTTAATTTGAAATATGTTACCTTAAATAAATTAGTCTTTAGAGCATTGCATAGACATATTGAAAGGAAACTACAACCTCAGGTATAATTTTCCACTGCCAATGACATCCATGGGGTTACTGAAATAAATGGTGAAATCTCCTGAAACTCTGATGACTGAGTAGCTAGTAGCTCAATCTTTTTGTTCTGGGAAACCTTTCAAAATCTGACTGTGATCTTTGCTTCCAGTGATAATGGGCCATGGTATGTCTTGTATCATACAATCTCTTCACTGTAATACCTTTTAAAAGAAAACCTTTTAAAAGAATATCTTGGGGGTGAAGGCAGGGTGCATAACATTCCCGTAGCAAATGCAGCAATTGCTCATGAAAGAATGTAAGACTACAAAACAACATAAATTTAAGCTGGTGCAAATCAGCCCAAGTTGGCTGTAGTGACTGATAAAGTTATAATTTAATGTAATTAATAGGTGAAAACAAGAGGAAAGAAAAGTTACACAACCAACTTATTCATCACAGACCTCCACAAAATGCTCTGTATTTTCTCTCTCAAGAACTGGTGTTATACTACAATCTCTTCCATTATTTATCTATTAGGAATGTGTATTTTCTTTTTTTGAGAAAGTACATACCTGAGTTTCTAAAAGGAAGTGGTACATCCAAGAAAGCAGATTGTTGAATTTTCTGATCCTGATTTACTTTCCCAATTATACTCTGAATTAATATTACAATATCTGGTTGGAAAGAAACTTCTATGCCTTTGCTTTTATGATTTATATTGCACCAGAATCCCTACTCTGTTATAACAGTTACTTGTTACCTTTGTTCATATATAATTGACTTCAGAGAGAAGACATTATTAATTTTTCAGCTAACAGTTTATGTTATTAATAGTGCATTTATATCAATGTACATACAAACAGCAGTGTTCTCATATTTAATCCTTGATAGCTACCAGGGTGGCATGTTTTGCAGTGGTTAGAAAGAATTCAGGCATGAAGATCATTGAGTTATTGTTTGATAGCGAAATCTTTTAAAATGCTTTATCACATTTACTAGTGCTCTGAATTCAAATGGAAAGCCTATTTCTTTAGGCTTTAGTAACCACTGGGAAGGAAAAAGAAGTGGAAAAAGATACCTTCTTGTCTGCCAGAATACTACTTTTGTTGTGGAAGAAAGGAAAAGGACAGAAGGCATGTTGTGTTTTGCTGAATGTTTTAATTGCAAATAGGTTTGTAGAATAAAATAAGTCCTTTTTGATGGTATGTTGCTGTTGCTATGGGGGGCTATTCAGATGACATACTTCATGAAGAAAGACTGTATCTGTTAAATGGAGTTAGTCCGAAAAGACCTTAACAAGTTTAATTACCATGTTCACTATCTGTAGGGGTTGCCCTAGCGTAAGTGGAATCACTAGGTCAGCGGACCTTTTCTCCACAGTTCTGGACCTGCACTTTGTATTCCATATGCAAACGCATGCACTGAGACACTCAGCAAGCACGGTGCTGGGCTGGAGCACAGGCACACACAAAAGTAGTTCTGATGAGTTTATTTAGCAGTGGAATGACATCAAGATCTAAACTGCTGCAGGGCATGGTCATGCTTCACTCTCAGGAGCAAGTACTGCCAAAGGAGGTTCAAAGAGCCATGTTTACAACCATGAAACAAGCTCCCTACTGATTTCAGTACCTGACATTATACAGATATACAAACTCAGTGCAAATTGTCCCATCTGTCCCTCCTACTTGCTATCTGTAGTAGCAGCGCAACAAGTACCGTACTCCCTTCTCCGGAGATGCTAGCAATCCTACTGTGTGATAGGAGTGAGGAAGATGCAGGGACAGAGGAAATAAAAGCTTTGTCTTAAACTTTCTTACTTACCACCAATACATTGTGGTACTACTGGAGTGTGTAATTGTTTCCCGATGTGAATTGCTTCAGGTAGACACAGATGAAAGACGGAGAGAGTAGTTTGTCTTCCCAAAGCTACACAAACAAGTGAATGTTACAGGTATGGGTTTAACTCAGGAGATTGTGGACTCCCTGTGTCTTGTAGACAGTGTTGTGCTCTTCTATATGTTGACAGGTACAGCTCGCTTCAGTTGCTATTTTATTATTCTGCAAAGATGTTATTTCATTGTTGTGCAATATTACAAACAATCAAAATATTTGGAATGTTTTTCCAGCTCAGCAGGCTTTTTACAGAAGGTGAAATTAGCCACCAGAGTCAGGTCTCTGTAAACACTCACTGCTGGAGAACTGACACGCCATAAAGGGTGTTGTATTCTTTCTGATACCAGCATTTTCTGGAAGTGTTACTCACAGGAATGAAAATGTCCCAAAGCACAGAAGTATGTTTCTTCAGAAAGACTGGAAGTAATTTGGTTGCAGAATTTCAGAGATGCTGCAAGAATTAGGCTGCCCAGAAGGAATTGACTTATCAGATTTTGCAGGAAATCTTGGGAAAAGAAGAAACTAGCTTTCACCCAATTGAATTATCATGTTATACCATCCCTTTTCCTTCATCCAGTTTACCTTCAGGACTCCTCAGAATTGCTATAATATTAATTTTCTGATTAGTTTGATTACAGTCTAAAAATTGTCATTATTACACACAAAAAAATCCTTTGCTTTGCTTGCTCAGTTTTTCCATTGCTGAACCACTTTGTAACCATGGCAAGTCTTACCGGAGCATTATCACACCCTGCACCACCTTTATATCCATACTTTTCAACTCACTGTATTTCAGATTTGGCATTCCACTTTGACTCCATGGATTGACAATTTTTCCCAAAAGCCACTTGGCTCTGGTCCCCTTTTTATGAGGTCTTTCATTACACACATATTACTTACCTGACCTATTGCTTTTGTTATCAATATGTAAACAGCAAGTTCTTCCCTCTGCGTTAAAAACACCGGTGTTCCCTGGTTTCTCATTGGTAAGATTGTTCCTGTCAGGTAGGTCTTTAATCTAAGTTTCTTCCTGTTTTTTCCATCAAGTTTAGTCTTTCTCCACACCTGGTATCTTTGGGCACTGACTTTGAGTGGATAATGAACTGTGCTTTTCTCCCTGCTGAAGGTTATACGAACCTTCCCCTTCATGGCATCTGTCAGTTAGAAAATGTTTAGTGGAAGTTTTTTTTCTCAACAGTGCTTAAACTACCAGCAAAGATTTAACTTACAGCTACTGATAGCAGTGTAAACACTGAAAGGATACTGTGCCCAATTTGGTTGAAGGGTTGTTAAAAAGCTGCCAAATATTTAGATAAAATCTGTAAGAATAGAGGGCTGAAAGCTACACTTTATAGAGAATGGCGTGAGATGTTCAATTTGCACAGACAAGGAAGTTGGAGGCATACACTGAATTTAGGGCCAGCAGGAACAATTAAGTCATATTGTTTGATCTATTTATTCAGAAGATATTCAAGTTGCCCAACTTCCTTAAATCAAGCCCAAAGACTTTTTCTAGTTTAGCCACATAGTTCAGTCTTCAAAAGGTGTGTATTACAGATAGTGAATAGCTAAGTTCAATTTATGACCAACGCCTGTGCAATGATAAGGAAATGATCAGATAACTCAAGCCAAGATTATTCTAATAGATAAGTGACATCTTCTGGTGTATCAGAAGGCCAAGAAATATAATAAATGAACCTCATGCTCTGTCACCATGACAAGGAGAGAAAGTGTTGTCCAGCTAGTTAGACTTAAATATGTGAGCAGACACACCAGTGACACAAATTTTCTTCAGAGTAGTGGCCTAAATGCTCTATTTTTTGGTCCAGATGTTGCCAACCACTAATGCTTTAGAGGAAGATAAGAAAACAAATAAACAAAAACAGCAGGAAATTTTTTCCTGACCCCCTGTAAGTAGCTAATTGAAACCCTTTAAGCTCTGATTAACATAATTAGGTTAAAGCTTAAGCATTATGAAATTATTGAGACAACAGAAAGTATTCTGAAGCCAGGTCATAAAAAAGAAGTGGAATGAAGAGATAGAAATGGGATGAGATTTCTTAGTTCATAAAGAAGAGGATGAAATTTGTTTTTATTGACAGTTAGAAAGAACCACTATGCAGAGAGACTGTCATGAAGCCAAAAATGTCTCTGTGAGGTTGCATAAAAAGTGCATGCTTTAAAAATATAGCCTATACCTCCCAAATCTATTTATTAATAAGCATTTTCATTTTACTATAGAGTTGAATTTTTGACTTCTACTATTGGACACTGATTCTTGCAATACCAATAATGGTAATGTAGCAAAATATCTTTTATCCACATTCTCAGCCTGTATCACAACCGGATTCATCAAGTATCTCAATTTGTTGTCTAAGGCACAGAATAAAACAACAAACTACTTCAACAACAAGTGAGCTCAACAAGGTTGATTTTCAAGTACTCTGATCACATTTGTGGCTTTTCATTTTAATCCTCTCTTCACATGACTACACCTTTCAAGTTGAGGTTACCATAGCTGGATGTGGTAACCAGCTGTGATCTCATGGAAGGCTGCATTTGCCTGTGCTGACGTAAGGAATTTTTTATCAGCTACTGCCAGTCTACCACATAAGGGTGGAATGAGGATCGTACAGCTGTAAAAGTAGGAAAGGTCAGACTAGATGTTTGCTAAGAATGATGGTATTTAACCATTGCAACAATTTAGTTGATGTTGTGATAAACAGAAATATTGCTGTTAAGGTTGCCTGCGTCTCTCGATAGTGCACTCTAGTTCCAACCGGACTATGGAGGAGGTCACCCCAGAGCAGATAGCAGGGGACCCTTCTGGCTTTATAACCTGTGAGGCAAAACCTACAGGACCCTGCACGACTCTGCACTGATGTCAGCCCTGTGGCACGACAAATCCTCTGCCTGTGGTTGACGAAGGAGGCTGAGGTGCTCTGCTAGATGAAGGGCAGTCCCCCTCCTACTTTCTTGTAGACACACTTGCAGCATTTGTATGTGTGGGTCTGCCAAATTCTGTAAAAATGGGTCATAGTCGGACCTGTGTAAGCAAGGCAAAGACTTGTCTGTTCTTTTATGAAAGTGTCCTGACTGATTTATCATCACTGTGGGCACTGCAGATGAAGAACCAAATGAGGGGTTATCAAGAAATAAAAAGGAAATTAGAAGACAGACTAGTTAGTGTTTCACAGAAAGTTTGTTGATGTGATGAATACAAATGAAAGCTATTCGCTTTAGAGCAAATTATGTTCCAACTGCAATCTACGTACTTTTTCTGCACTTCACTGCAGCCAGAGCTGTCAGCCAAGTTAACTGGTAGATAGTATCATTTTGAAATGTTTTTGCTTCAGTAAGAATCTAATTCATGCAAGGGAGACAAAGAGCTGACATACTAAGAAATGGTGTGGTGAGATTTCCCATGGACAACAGGGGCTTACAAACCTTGAGAAGATACATGCTTCAGAGAGGCCCAGAAATTTAGACACTCCTTTTTTGTCTCCTTGAAGACATACAATGGGCATATTTCCCTCTCTAACAGCTCTTCCTTTTTTTCTTTTTCTTGTGCTCTTAATTCCACATACTCCTTCCTCCCTCAAGAACATGAGATTCCCTGTCTCCCATGGGTTTTATTTTCTTTGGTTATCCAGCCATCCCATACCCCATGGCGGCCCTCTTTTTGCTCCTCTTTGCCAGGCACACACCTTCCTCTCTATTCCGCATAGAATCAAACTTCTTAAAAACACTTTCTTACAAACAGCCTTCCTTTAAGCTTGGCCCTGGGTGATTTGATGCAATCCTTGTTTCCCACTGCATTTTTTGAGTGCTGACTCTGCTGACATGCCAGCTTACTCCAGGGCTACAAGCTGGAGTGAACCAAGTAGCCACCTTGCAAGGGCAGCAGGCACTGGAGAGAGCGTCTTCTGCTCCCGAAGGCTTGTGCAGGCAGGACACCACAAGCATTCGTATCCCTCACTTAGGAGACTCCTTCACTTATTTCTCAGTTGTTTGGCTAAATCAATAGGCATTGTTTTGGGTTTTTTTTTTGTTGTTGATCCAAGGCTTGCTTTTGCCCCCTCTTAGGAGGTTTTCTTTAGGGTATCATGGTAGGACTCCTAAAGCTTCATCCCACAGAGGACAGAGATACAGAGAAAGGACTGTGAAATAATAAAATGAATATGTATACAGAATTTGCTTTACTCTTTTCCGTCAATGTAAAGGGGCATAAAAATTTCATTTACTTCCCTTTTCACTGTCAAAATGGAACTGTGGAGGCCTGGTGTAACTAAGAATCAGGCTTTCCAAGTATTCTAATTCAGTAAGTTCGGAAGATTTGTGATTGTAGGAAAGGAGACATAGATGTGTGGGGGTCATTGTTACAAAGTTGAATATTACATATTTTGACTTATCTAAATTTAATGAACCCCAGAAAGCACTTTTAGTGTTTACTTTTTCCTCGTTTGATTCTAATTAACCTTTCCCATGATTCAGATGTCTGACAAATGTGGAGAGCTGCAGGGCTAAGTGCTTTTTTCCCATGATTGACTTTAATTAAGCTTGCTCTAGGCTTGAAACCCTTGTAAACTTAGAGAACTTTATTTTAATTGCCTTCTGCCAGATTTACTTATGCTAGACAAATATTATAAATCAAATACTAACGCTATTAGAAGAACGAAGAACTGACTTACAAAGTAGTAGTCTGCCATGGTGAAATGCATTACACACTAAATCTGACTAGAAAGTGCTATGGTGGGAGAAAAATGACTGATTTCACGAAGGCAACTTATGGAGCATCAACAGCTTTTCCTTTTCCGGCTAGGTAAGTTAATACACTAAGTTTCAAACTAATGTTATCCTTCTCCAGTTTCAGTGGTAATAAGTCATATTCATTCATACTAGAAATTATTAAGTGGATACTCCAAGAACATATTTCATGCTTTGAACTGCTCACTGGGTCTCTGTTTCAGCTGTTGGAATGAGTCAGTTCAGTCTTAAATAGGGGACTTTGTCACCTAAATCACATGGCATTTCTGCTCCCTGCATCTGTCCTAAAAAAGTCACCAGGAGAACCAGTCAGGCACCAATACTTGTACAAAGAAATACTCATTTTATTATTCAAAACATTGCACACAGAAACATGCTCCAACAGGTATTTGCAGAAATAAATGAAAGATAATTCATAACTTTTAAATCAATATGAAGATTTTATCCAAACAAATGTTTGCAGGTTTTTTTAGTGCTTCATGTCAAATGATAGAATTTTAAGTTAAAATTCTGTTGGCTCATGAATGGAAAACATCCCCACTATGCAAATGAACAGCAAATCTTATTTTAATTCTATGTTGCATTGCTACAAACTGAACTGTGAGTTGTAGAGAAGCATCCTGAGTTGCACAAAGGCAATATACTGCACAGTTTCGCTCCTTTTCCATCATACAGTATGTTCTGAAGGGTCAACTGAACTATATTTACTTAGTTACACTTCTCCTATATGATCTCCTTATGCTTGATGGGAATGGTGTGGCTCTCATGCCAGAATGCCATCCTGAGAAAACCTTTTGCACTTGCTGTGGCTGAAAGTGCTTCTCCTTAATAGAAAAATTTCTGGGGAGCTTTTGCTGGAAAGAAGCCTAACAAAACTGCCTTTGTGCTTAATTACAGTATAGCAGAGGTCTTGAAATAAGGGTGAACCTTATCCTTCAGTAACCAACATCCTGAAAACAGATGTCAACAGAGGTTAACCATGTGTCTCAATCTTGATGGTTCTGTGTTTCCTTCCATGTTTTTCTCCCTTTTCTGACATAATGCAGAATACTCTAAATTAGAATCAAAATTATTATGAATGTGGCTTTGATCAATTTAATTCCCAAAACAGAATCCTTGCATCTAGGCCCACAAAGAGTGCAAAGAGATGCCTAAATATTTAATCATATTATATTAATATGATTAACATGTACATAAATATACATATGCATCTATATATTTATAAATGCAACTATTTAAAACAACTATTTTATATGAATACAGATCCTGCACAAAGTAGTAGACTGACCGCTCTGTTAGCTCTATTTATCCAGCTAATGTGTATTGCCAAAGCCATTGCAGCAAAAGGGTCTCCATGGGGACTACCTTTGGCTTAGAAAGAGTAATTACGATTCTGTACCCTGTTGATACTCAGCTTCCAAGAGTGCTAACAAAAACACTGTACCAAGGTGGCAACTTTCAAACCCCAGCCCAGGACCACAGGATGCCCTAAGCCAACCCAAAATCAGGTGCCAGAGCCTACACAAAGCTGTTAAGCCAGGAGAACAACTGTTAGCTTTCATGGAGCCTGCAAGGTTGGTGATTTAAATCCTGAGTTTGACATATTTAGCAGTTTCAAAGTAAGCAAGGATACAAGATGAGAGATGCACAACATGGAATTCTACACTTGGTGCACAAAGCCATTTTTTTAAAAGTACTCAGAGCCCTCTAAATAGCAGAGTATTATTTAAAAAATTGAGATATAAACAATTTGATGTACTGTGGCTTTTTTATGCTTGTGTGTCTTTGTTTAGTCAGAATCACAATTATTCATGGGGAAAAATCTACAGTCATTTCCTAGTTTTAATTAATTCTATTTTACATCCTGACACTTTAACTTGCTCTTGATCAGCTTCTAAGTGATCTGTTTGACACATTTATCTTTAATTCAGAGTAATTGCCAAATCAGTTTGCAATTTATCAGAAATGTGAAGAATAACTCTAGCCAGAAAGAGCTATTTTTCTTTGAGAGTGAAAGTAAGCTATTATAAAGGGCCTGGGAGATTTAAGAAAAATGGTAATGTCATCTGAAATTTCTGAGTGGGAGACCCCCTTCAGATTTCCAGGAGGAATATTAAGTAATTTCTGCGTTCCATAAACATTACAATGATCTGACTTGAATAAAAAATGTTGCCTACATTCTATTACCTTATTTAGACTAAGTTAAAGCCCTGCAATCTATCATAATCTATCATATGTGCTTGTTTTGTGGAGATGTTTTCAATGCCATGTTTTTACTGGGAGACAGTATTGACAATTGGTATTGGTCTTTGATGACACTTGTAATTACAAACTAAACAGTAACGTGTGTGCCTCAAAATTTCCTTGACATATTTTTTAAAAACTCTGCATAACAATTATAATAACTGAAAAAAAGAGCTTATTTTCTCAGCTTGTTCACTGTATACAAAATCCCAGGTACAGACAATCACATTTTCTTCCTATTGAGTCATTGTTATTTGTGTATAACTCTTTTACCAGCTGCCAACAGTGGGAACAAGGACTTTACACAGAAAGGTCCTTTTCTAAAACTGATTAGACTATGACCTATGCACATTTATGTTTCTTCTTCTGGCTCTGGGAAATTAAACTAGAGCTGCAGCTGGCCAAATATTTTAATGAAATGTAAGTTTACAAAAAAAAAAAAAAGGCAGATCTAAGACAGTTTTGCAACTTAATGAAGCTGGGTCAAAACTGGCATGAAGTTTTGATCCAGAAGAAGAAATGGAGGAAATACTTTCTAGGAGCCATTTTGTTTCAAAATGTACACCATGTAATGTTGTGGCTTTTCACAGATAATAAATTTTTCAATTTGAAATTCACCAATTTCTTTAAGATTATTAAAAAAAAAAAGCACAAAAAGCAAACCAAAACATCAGTGGCATGAAAATGAAACACTGAAGATTTCTCCAAAATATATTTTCCTTCACATTTTGGTTGAGACCCTGAGCAGAAAATTGATTAGTCAAACAGAATCTCTCTTGTGGGGAGGATTTGGTCATGTTCAGGGTCATGAGCATTGCTCAAACCATGCAACCAGAATGCCCACTGAGAGCACAGAAGAGATGAAACTATGTATACTGATATTTTTAAAGACTGAGCAGAGTGAAGTATGTAGGGACTATGACCAATGGCACAACTGCAATGTGTTCATCACCCAGCTGGAAAAACTAAGAATATAGACAGACAGTGATTCCCTGTGACACTCACAGTTTGACTTACTGGTAATTAGAGGTGATGGCGACTGGTGCCACTTCGCTCCAGCAAGGACCATGCTTCCTTCTCTAACATGGGTTATCCTTTCCCCTTTTCTATGCTGCCAACACAATCCCTTTCTGATCCTTGCTGCAAAGTCAGCCGTACCCTGATACACCTTCCATCAGTGCCCTGTTGCTTATCAGAGCACAGCGCAATGCAGTCTACGTCACGCGCTACTTGAAATAAACAGACTAGCAGCTAAAGTAAGAATTATGGGGCAGAGGGGCACAAGAGCGTTTCTGTGGAGAAGAGAGATGAGAATGGATTCCCTATGTCCCAAGACCACGTTTGTCTTTCGTCTGTGTTACTTATGGCTTGATTGTTCCTTCCTTTCCAGAGAAACAAACAAACAAACAAACAAACAAACAAACAAACTAGAAAACACACTGAAAATAATGAAGAAGCATACAAGAAACCCTACTGAAGGGGGACGTGATGTGCACATTGTTTTTATATAGGTGGGGTGGGGGTTTTTTTTAATTTCTTCCTGAAAGCTGTGATTATCTGACAAAACGCAGAAAGGTGAATTTGTTTAAAGCATTTCCTAGTCCCTGGATTAGTGGGTTAAAAGAATACTGGTTGTTGCTGTGATTTGGCTCACAATCAAACTTACCTTCATAAAGGAACTTGCTATATTGCTGCAGCTGGCTGGATAATGTCTGTTCCTGTGCTTGTCATTACCAAGCAAAGAGACCTGCCAAATTATTCAAAAGAGTATTGCAGTCCCAGCACCTCTTATTAGTCCTTGTGCTCCTTGCTCCCATTCCTTTCATGTTGTTCTGGTATGCAGGGATATAATGAAGAAGTTACATAACTAATTAAAGCAGATGTATTTTTAATAAAGACTTTGGGATTGATTTTTTGAGAATTAACAAATTAAATTCTCAAGTGTATCTCAACACTATTAAAAAAAGTTGGATTTATGTGTTTTGGCTTTCGGGAGCATTGTTCTCACATGGATTTTGCCAAAGACTTAAGGTCTTTTCTTGGGTTACTAGCACACAATATAGATAACCCATGACTATTTAAGCACGCTGTCAGATCAGAAGCAAAGGTGTAACTGATGTAGCAATCAAAGGATCTCTAAAACTGACAGACTGCCTCTGCAGTATTTTATAATCTGTTTTATTCATAATATTATTAAGATGTAAGTATAGCTTCATTTTTACCACAAAGCGTATAAATGCAGTGGTTGCTAGCCAAAAATGGGACGTTGAAGGAGGGCTCATTGAAATCATTGAAAAGACTCACGCTGGCTTCATTGATTGTAGGTGAATATTAAAGACCATGTAGACATCCTATTGTGATTAGTTGGTTTAATTAAAATGTTTGTAATTAACATCCAAAGATTTATAATGTGTACAGGGAAGAAGGGTTAAGGAAACTAGGAAAAAATATTTGTGATATAAATCAAAGTTTTTATTATTCTGGGGCAGGAAGCAGAGGAAGGAGAGACTTGAAAATTTACTTCTTTTTTACCAGAGATCCTGAGCAAAAAATCCTCAATTTCTGATGATTTGACTTTTCAGGTTGGATGGCTGGTGGTTTCTTTTCCCACTTTTTATATTTCCTTCCTTTCTTCTCGATTTCTTTTCTCTATCTTCTTCTTGGAGGAAGTCACAAGGGAATACATTAAGAAGACAGAAAGAAAAGGAAAGTTAAATTTTTGGGCCAGATTTCAAATCCAAAGAGAAAGCTCAATATATTTCCCCCTCCCTGCAAATATTTGTGAAAAAAGAAATGACAAAGATTTCCACAAACATTACCTACATAAAAAATCATTATTAATAGCAGTGGAAGCAGCGGTGTTTGAAGAAAAATGTCTTTCGCTAGTCCCTTGCTAGAAGAGAAATCTTTACAAAATACCAAAAGCCAAATTCAAAGAACAGTAAATATGCTTATTTTTGTGCTACCATGCTTTGAGATCACTTTCTTTTTTATATATTCAAAATGCTCATCTGTATTGGAAAGCTTGGTTTCAAATTGCTACTTTGCCATAAAATATACATTTTAGATTGCACATTTTCAGATTTGGCAGACTGAACCCAGGATTAATTTCTCCTTCCTTCTTTTAAACCCATAAGTAGTGCTCTGCATCCATGCCTTTGCTGTGTCCTGTTTGTCTGGAGCATTGAATCTCTTGCTCACAAATGACCAATCATGGGCAAAAAGTTGGGATGAGATCAACTTTGCAAGGATCTGCCTCAACCTTGGGCTGTTCAATAGTGACTGGTGACGTATGTGGGTACCCAAGTACTCTTTTTCTCTATACAAATGATGTGGACAGTACACAGGAAGGATTTCCACTTTTTGATCATGGAGTTGGCTTTTCTGTGGCCTGTTGTTGTCTAAACTCGGAAATACCAAGTGACTGAGTGATGAGCAATAGGGGTGCTGTAATCAGTCTACGTGTACATGTGTGTAGCTCCCCCATGCAGGCACAGAAGAAGAAACCCTGAAGTTTCAGGTACTCCTTTCTCGTGAAATAGCTGCAAGGTGACTGAGATGAATCAAATGGCTTGAAAGAACAAAAGTTCAGGGAAATAGGTACAGCAATAAGCCCAGTGATTTATGAGCAATGTGAAGGATTTACCACATTCTTGCATCAGTTCACATGATAAATTTGTTTTGGTCACTGCCTCTGACTCACCATGAGAACTAATTTGCAACCCTGAGATATCTGAATTGTATATTATTCTGTTTATTATTCATGATGAATAGAAAATCATTGTATTAACATTCCCATTTTTTTTCCATTTAAGATTTGAGATTGATTGAAAATGAAAGTTGTTAAGGTAAGTCTTTGAGTAGTACAAAACTTGGCATGTATAATTTTCTTCTATTCACTATTCCTGACATTGTCTTTCAGCCTTCCCGCATTTGA
This sequence comes from Pelecanoides urinatrix, assembly GCA_013400755.1. Classification (NCBI taxonomy): domain Eukaryota; kingdom Metazoa; phylum Chordata; class Aves; order Procellariiformes; family Procellariidae; genus Pelecanoides; species Pelecanoides urinatrix. The sequence continues at coordinate 88,791 of VZTQ01006654.1, forward strand.
ACTATTCTCTTTTTTCCCAGCTCTTCAAATATACAGCAGCCTCATTTCCCAAACAAAGAAACACTCTGAATTCTTGTAAAATATGTGGTTTCTCTGCCTGGCTACAGCTGCAATTTCTTCATGGTTTATGTTACTAAACATTGGGGTTTTTTGCTTTTTTTTTTTCTGTTTCTATGGTTCTACTTTTGCATTCTGCTGTTCCTTGCACAGTGAAAGGTGTGCTGATTAGCACCAAGACAGGAAAAAATGTGCAGGGAAATGACTCAAAAAGGCCATTCAGATTTCTCTGAAATGTTTTGAGAAGTCTGTAGCAGGAACACGTATGTCACCTCCTGCCATATGTATAAATTGCTTCAACTTATTTCCTAGTTGCAGTGTGAGTTGTATTTGTAAGGAGTGGGTTTTAATTTCTAGTTATTATTTTAAAGGTCAGCCAGCCCAGACAAGCAGCATACCAATGACATGAGTGAATCTTTTAGCTATCAGAAGATAACAATGTTAACTCACATGAAATACAGGGACAGCATCACACTGACAATCATTTTCCTTGGGAAAGCAATATTAAATTTTCATGTGGGTCCAGCTACAATAATCAAGAAGTGAACTTGCAAGCATGTAAAATACTCCCTGGTAATTTCATGTGTATCCTGTGATAATTTCACACACTTGTGGTAAAAGCAAGGCACTTTGCACATCCTTCATTAAGGGACAGTAGACTTTCTTTACCAGTATGTGCTGGCGAATTGTGGCAGCAACTTCACAACTCAGCTTTGATCCTGATAACTTGTTATTCCACCTGAATTCATTCAGACAAATGAATTGATGCTCAACAAGCGAGACGCCCAAAGGAAGAGCATAAGGATCATGACAGAAAACTTGCCAGAACAGACACAAACCCTTGCAGAAGTGATGACCTTAAGGAAATGTATTTGGCAGGGAAGTTGAGACTATGGCAAGAGGAGAATAGGATGCTAAGAAAGTGAAAAAGGAATCCAGAATGCTGCATGAGAACCCAGATCTGTGCAAAAGGCACCAGTGAATAATTACAGGTGTAAACTGATATTGAGTGAGCACAAACTGGAAAACTAGAGCTTTCCCTTTGGTGATGTGCTTGCATATATGATTGGAAAGGCTTTGCTTCATGTTTCCCCCTATAGCGACCACTTATTCCCCAAAAGATTGGGTCAAAATCCCTTTCCCAGTCTGGATTGGTGCAGCTGTTTAACGACAGGCAACAGTGTGTGCAGTGAATGCTGCAATGAATGGAGCTCCTCGCATTTCCCTCCAAAGAATACTCTGCTGATTCACCTTGAACTTCTGCCAGGGGCCTATGAGGAACAGTAACTCTTCTGTGATCCCTTCCAATGAGAGTGATAGCTTTAACATACCATGCTCTTCCACACCAGCAGGATTATCTGCGATGGAAACAGTGACCTGAAGGAACAGAGAGGGAACACTGTGTTTCATGAAAATATGAGCCTGCTGTGAAGGTAAGTGTTTAAAAAGTGTGGAAGGATACCATCAAATTACTGAGACTTACTATTGTATCTATCATAAAACCATCATAATACAGAGGGGACTTCTAACTGCTAAAAAAATTACTTGCTATATTGCTTATGATTAAAGAAAAATAAAACCCATACGACAGCCTAAGCTATTCAAGCATCTAATAAGCTTTGATAAGCAGCTTCTGTAGAGCTTGTGCAGATACAGATTAACTTTAAAAATGCTAGTCTCTGCAGCGGACAGATGTTCAACTGCTGAAGTTGAGAGACAATCAAGGATAGCAGATTGCATGTTGAGCGCTACTGAAGGGTTGTGAGTGAAGATACACATGATGACAACATGTCGAGGACATCAAATAACTCTCCCTGACTCTCTCCATGCCAGAAGCCTCTTTTTGACAAAGCTGCATTGCATCCGGAGAAACAGCGAGGAAGTACCTTACCCAGGCAGTCTCTCCTGGGACATGGCACACTCATGGGAAGACATACAGTTTGGTCATTTGAGGTGGTCACAGCTAGCAGTTGACTTGATGTTACCGCAATGGTTTCTGTAGCTTTAGTCACTCAGTACAATAGAAGGCTCACTAAAAATTTGGATCCTGAATGGCAGGCTATCCTTTTCTTCCTCAAACCATACCAGTGCACAGAGGACAACCCTACAGCCACAAGATTTCTGCAGTCCAGGGGAAATGTTTGGTCCAGGGACCAAGTTAGGGCCCAAAAGCCACTTCTCTGTTTTAGGGGAAAAGCTTATATCCTTCCTACATGCTCAATATTATGATGTGGACCCAGTGGTATGCTTTCCTTGATAATAGTATATATAGTAGATTATTACAATGGCTGTAGGAATAATTAAAGTTTCAATTACTTCTCCTAGCTTTTGCATGTTTTTAATTTTGGGAGCTGGAAATAGTTAAGTCAGCTCTCACTTTAGTTTCCAGTCTTGTCTGTGTGCTCTGCAGTAGGCACTGAGGCTGACAAAGAGTTCTGAAAAAGTGGAGGAGGAGCTAAATTTCCTAATGATTATTTAAAAATACTTATGTGTTGGGAAAAAAGGAAAAAAGAAGTCATGAAAATATTTCATATGTCTTGGTATGGCTGAAACCCTCTTAATGATCCCTAGATTTTATGCAAATTTAACCTATTAACATCCAGGCAATTGCTGTGGAAAAAAAAAGTTAAAGCATTATTACTGGTTCCAATTCTTCACTGTCCTGAATTATTAGTGGGAGCTGAGGAAGAATGAAAAACTGAGCTCCAGAAGGTGATGAATATTTCTATGAGAAGTGCTAAGCAATTGGAATAAATCACTATGAAAAGTGGGCAACGTGTGAATCAGGCAACAAATAACTGGAGGGCACTTTTTTGTTACTGGTCAGTATGAAAGTCTGTTTGTAACCATGGCAACTGGGAGTCCAAATTTACAGCATCGCTATCAACAAATATTGAAGGGTAACTTACAGCACTTTTCTCATTCAAGTGATATTACCTGCTTTCCCCACTGTGCCCTACAGACACATCCTCTGACCCCAGGCCTCCTCCTCCACAGGGACAATCTGCAACAGGGCCAGTTAAGCCCTGCAAGTATGCATTCCTCCTTCGTGTCAAGCAGACTGGCACGCGTCATGCATTGTCTCTCTGGTATTATATTTCCTCTCAAGTATGTGTGGGAAATAATAAAACTTTCTTCAGGCACTAAGGTGAAATCTTTTCTGAATTCTGAGACTAAGCAGAGTTTCTTCTGCTTTACTTTGCATCCTCTACCTCATCCTCTGGTCACAAACAGAAGTCTACCAGAAGAACACTGCTCAAGAACTACTAGAAAGTCAATGCCACTTTTCAGCTGAAGCTCTCTGAATATATTTCTAAATAATCTCTGTTGAAAAGTAAATATGCATTCACAAAATTAATTTAGTTGCGTATGAAAAGTCAATAATGCCTGCCTTCTGCTCTCAGGATTAAATTGTAAGAAACAAACTAATTGTTCTGGATATAGAACACACAGAGACAGGATTCAGTATTATCGTGCCTGGACCTAAAAGCTAATCCACAATGTATTTTTGTCGTTAAGTAATTATTTTTCTTGATTACAGAAGTCCCTTAAACATTTCCTTACCATTTAAATATATAAGCTGTCTGTAACTTAAAAGATTCTCTGCTCTAAAATGTTCTACATTTATATATTCATTTTTATTGGGAGCTTAATTAAATAAGGTCATTACAGCTAGATATGTACTTAAGTATTTCCTTATGTTAACTTGTTAAATCAGCACTTCAACCTTTTCTAATTTTTTAATGATCATTTTGAAGTTTTACAAGGTGGTCCAGCTATCCCACAGGGAACAGGAAGGTAGCTCTGACTTACCAAAGAGGCGCTGTCAGCTAGAAGTGCAATAAACGGTGTGATAATAAAAGGTCAAATGATGCACTGAAATGTTTATGCACACCTACCTTTGCTAACTGTATCAATGCATTTGAACAAATATTCTGGAATAGACTTAAGAAAAATTTAGTGTCTTCTTTTCTTTCTGTGTCCATAGACTACTAAAGGGCCACCTATACCTGCATCTTAAATGAAACCATTACAGGTAGTTTGCCTGTAAGTGTACATTCACTAAAGCGTATGGGATTCTTTTAAATTTAACATCAATTCTGAACTCCATATTTTTCTGCTGGTTTTGTTGTTGTTGCTGTTGGGCTTTTTCCTTCTTGGCCTATAATACTATTTATATCAGAAACTGTTACCTGTTTTCATCAAACTCCTCTCCAAATAAACAAAGCTAAGAATAGAAACCATGTCCCTGGTAATCTGCATTCAGAAGTCTCAGTTGGTGGACTGGGAGTAGTAATGTGTTTTCATGACAATATGTATCTTGCAGCCAGCTGATGAAATCAGCAAAAATATGCACCACACCAGATATATTTGACAGAGGTATTTTATTTCTATTTATAGTTATGAAAAGAAAGAGAGAAAGAAATAGTTTTTTGCAGGCTAACAAGTTTTCAATAACATTTTCATTCTAACACTATGTTTTGAAAATTACGGGACATATAAAGGATCATCATTGTTTTTGTTTTTCTGGCATAGTACATTGAAATTATCTATATTTGAATCAGTGTGAAGCCAAAAAAGCAAATTAACACTCAAACAATTGCTGCTTAGTACTATCATTTAATCTTAATAGTGAATTTTTAATCTTGCTGCTGCATGAATTGTTATAAACATTGAATCCTCCAGCCAGATGGAAATTTACTGTATAGCAGGAGCATGTTTTTCATGGAATGTAATAGTAAAAAGCAAAAACAGTTACAATCATATATGTGATTTTTCCACTGATGTTTATCAATAGCCATAATACTTCATTAGGGATCCAGTGCCTCGTACCTGCCCTGCATGGGTTCTTAACATTTGTAATTCTGTTCCTATGTTTGCCTCTGCGGTATAGAAGCTAATTCTAAGCTTTATGAGAGAAAAGAAAAATTTCATCATAGTTTAACAGCTATCAAATTCACGTTTGTTTGTGGGGTTTTTTTGACTTGTATGCCAAGCAGATTCCATAAGCCCATCCTACTCACTTGCTTTTGTGCTCTAGGTGGTTTCCTCAGCATCGTCACATGCTCACGTGTGGTGTGAATAGGAATTTATTAGCTAAAGTAAAAAAACCCAAATCTTACCTTAAGAAGAAATTGCTTGGAGTTTGGAGGTGCTTGATTCAGCAATTGTCAATTCCATCCCCAAAGTCAAATATACTAGTGCAAAATGTGCTAAATATTGTTTCAGTCCCTAAATGCTGGTTTGATAACATGAAAGAAGCAACTGTGATTTTACTTTTCAAGGAGCTGAGGCCTCTCAGTTGGTTTGGATTTAATTTAAAATGTTTTCACTACTTTGGAGGTCCGGGCTGTGCAGTTTTCTATAATTGACCTGAGGAACAATTATCTAGAACTAAAGACTGTAAAATACTTGAAGAAAAGGAATGAATCCAAGTTAATGACAAAATCATTAAATCCCCAGCTGTGAGGAATAACCACTTTCTTCCAATTCCTGGGAGATACTTGAAATGAATAACTAGACCTTTGTCATGCCAATAGTTATGAAGGAGAAATGCAAGCTATATATCCCCTGAAATGGGTTTTGGGAATATCCATATTAGGTATGGTGCGTTTTTTTTCCTATTTTCTTATAGGATAGCTGCTGAATGTCCTGAGAGACATTCACGCTGGGAGACACCTTTATGCCTTTATCCCAAGCACTGTCTACCTCCCAATATGCTCTACAGGTGCTTTGCCACGTTCTTCAGGGAGTCCCTCTGAAAGCACAACTTTTGTATGACTGAAACAGCTTTTTTGTGGAACTGGTCTGTATTATCCTGACTCGGGGGAAGCAGATGAATTCCTGCTTGTAAAAAATTGAAGAATATCAGCAGACCTGTATCATATTCCAGCCCCATTTACTCTAAAAGGTCATTTTGTCTCCATATAAGTGAAAAATAAAGAAGCAGTAAATAGTTTGTCTTGCTTCTGGCCTTGCAAATCTCTCAACAGGATACCAATATCATTTATTTATGATACCTTTTTGGTAGCCTAAATAAACCTATTAAAAGAGAAAAATGTAAAAGACGGTGTAGAGATTCAGCAGGAGGTATCTTTTCAGGACTTCGATAGAAGGTGTAAGATGTAAAGACATTGACTCACCACAGACTCTCCTTCCTACAGCAAAATGTCCTGGGACATTTTGGTGGTGAAGGTGGGAGGGATCTGCAGGATCCTCTAGCGCTTCCCCTGCCAGACCTGACCATTCACATGTAGCTGTGTCCCTGGAGCAAAGGAGAAACTATTCTGATGGGGACCACAAAACTTCTTTCCACAGTTGGCACCCTCCAGACACTCGGCTGCAGAACAACCTCATGGCTGAAGACATGCTGATGCTTTGTCCTTGCAAAGTCCTTTCCCTCTAAAAGTATAGAAAAACCCTAACTATCAAAATATTTCAAAGCCTTCTGTCCCTCTCTCTTGTCATTCTCATGGTGTCTCATCCTATCTGTGTGTTATACTGATAGGTTATGAATGGGTGTAACTTCAACGTATATCAAGAAGGACAAAAGTTTTATATACAAGGCCACTGAGTTTCATCTCCATATTTGACATACTGGATAACAGCATTTTCTTTCATGTATTCAATGAATTATGTATCAGTTTTTTTTTTTTAAAAAAAAGCACTTACAAGTATGATCTTCATTTTTTTTCATAGGTGTCTTTGAGTCAATCTAGTTAAACCACTTGTGCCCTGACAGACTCTTCTGGACTACTTCAGGTCTCTTGAAAAACAAGAATCAAACACTTCTGAGTGATTTCCAGGAAGTACAACTAAGCCCAAAGTAGCTGTAGGAGTTGCCTGGGGTGAGGTGGAGGAGCAAAGTCTTGTTGGGAGCTTGCTACGATGTGAAGTAGCTGTTTTTAAAGGGCAATGAAAATGGCATGGGTGCGCAAAAGGACTACCTCGTTTGATACTTTGTGCAGAGACCCTGATTCCACCTGTTATTCAAAAGCAAGCATAACATGCAGTACATAGAGAGCATTAGGCTGTTTGTTGAATCAAGACCCTGCACTATTAGATTAAAACCCACATTTTTCCTTCCAAATACCGCTTCTTTGATTCCTCTTTGTAAGCCCAGCTCATAGAGAGAAAATCTCCCTCCATTTATATCCTGGAGGCTGACATCCTTTCATATAATTTTTATTTGACTGTTTCTGAATGGGAGCAGGCCAGAATATTGTGCAAAGACATTTCTGTCTCCCAGCTCCTTATCTCCTATGACTGAAGCAATCATTTCAGCACAGCATGATAGAGAAAGGGCAGATTGAACAGATGATTCAGAGGTGAGATGAGGACAAATGTATGTTTGCATTGGGGGGTGCTTGAGTTAACTTTTATGAAGTTTTCATGAGTAATAAACTTTTTTCCATTGTTTTCAAACTCAGCTTGTTTTCCTGAGCATGAATGAATCACAGGCAAATTTGTTTGCAGCTACTTTAATAGCAATGACAATTCATTACATTAATTCCACTTGATTACTAGTTTTTCTTAAAGACATCAGATAGTTTAGTCGAACACATGCTATATATCTGTTGATTTGGTTGATTACAAAATATTTAGCATATCATGTACCAAAACAGTATGGAAAACACAGCTTTGACTCAGTAGAGATTTTAGTAGTAAACAGCTCAGTAAAATTACTTAAGACAGGTTTTAATCTACTTGGTCATGAAATATTCATGGTCGTACCTAAGAATAAATGTCAGTACTGTGACAGCTTCCTGTGATATCTAGGACATTACTTGTGAATTGTTTGTGCAAGTATTTACTTGCACACACTTAAGTAACATTTCTGCCTGTAGTAAGCAGCTTTCTGTGTGGTGCTACCCTGCCCTTTCTTGTATCAAAAATCCTCTTATGATTATTGGTGTTCACTGGATCTCACAACTGACTTTTGGAGTCATTACCAAGGGTAATGCTTATTTGTGAGTAGTCATTTGACATTTGAGCCCTGTAAAGAACTTGTTTGATATTCAACATCTTACTCTTGCATGGAAACTTAGTACAACCCAAAGCCCTTTCTTGCCTTAAAGGCAAAGTCTATTACACAGGCCTCATATCTTTTAACCAAACAGAGTAAGGTCAGAAGTTTCATGAAAAGAAAAATGAAAAAGGCTGCATAGGTGTCAGAAATTTAATAATTCTGGACAATGCCTTTTGCTGAATTTTATATGCAATATTCAATTGTATATTCATATCCAGATGTAAATAGCGCACTCAGTAGGTAGTGAGGTTTCACGTGGAGAGCATGGAGGTCTTCAGTGGGCTGCTTAGAAATAGCGGGCCAGTTCCCAGCTGGAGTAAGCTGGAGTAGCTCCTAGTGATCTTTACATCTACTGCATGTGTCCTAGCGATTATACACCTACAGGTTTTTGCATGGGTCATTGCCAGGGAGAGGGCATGAGAAATGGACCTTTGGTCTGATTCAGTGCAGCTGTTTTTATATGAATGGTAAATTTTACTATTTTTCATTATTATTAATATTGTTATTAATGGTTATTATTATTATTATTATTATTATTATTATTATTATTAATAATGATGCAAAAGCCTAGGTAGACAAGGCACACGTTCTGCCCTGCAGGTAAGCTTCCACCAGGGAATGAAGTATTGCTTCAGCACTGGGACTGGGCTTAGTACAGCACCGCTTTCCCCTGCACACACACATCATGGGAGCTGCGCTTGAGGTGTCCTCACCCTTTGGAGTACCAGTGGTTGGTGAGACCCCTCTGGTACCTCGTTGTTGCTGCTGGAAATGATTTGATGCTGTTCTGGTGGGCTCCACCTGAACCTGCTGCAGGTGCAGCACACACCAGCTGCAGTAGCCCATGAAGCAAGGTTCACACCCTTCCCAGCCCGGGCATTCGCAGGTATGGTCCTTATCCCAAGGCTCTGTGTGAATAATGCAAAATGCTGGATCACATCTCACTTACTTACCTTCCCTCTGGACATCCGTTGGTGAAACAGGCATCACAATGGGGTTCGGTGTTTCTAAATGAAATCTGTTCATTTAGTACATCAGCTAATGGCAAGCCTGTGTTTACGAACATGTTCAGAGTAGCAACAGGGAAGCAAGTTGTCATCATCTCAGCCTTCGTAAATATAGATCAGAGTCTGATGTTCTAACTCTGATAAGAGATACCTTTATCCACCAGTGTTTTTGTTTGAATTCAGAAGGGTTTCTTTTAGATATAGTATAAATGATATATGGTGTTGCTCCACAAAAGTAAGGACATCAGAATCTGACACAGGGTTTGCTAATGATCTGCTGCTAATGAAATAGAAAAACACCTCTTTCAGATCTACACTGAATTGTCTTTTTTTGGGTGAGACCTATTGGCCACGTATCTGTGTAATGCTCAAGTCTCATGGGAGGCTAGAGGCATATTTTGTTAAAAGTTCTACCACACGTCAGAGGAGGTTTATGCTTATTAATTAGCATCTTGAGAAGACTATTTCAAGAAGATGTGTAGGAATGGTCTGGTTAATTAGGGACTACCAGAAAACTTATATCAACATAGCTTGGAGGTACATTAATTTTTTGATGTCTATTATTTCATCCAGACACAGCATTTACTGTAATACTTGACCTCGTGCTCAGCTTCAGAAGCTGAGGCTACAGAGCCCTTTCATATCTCAGCCATTTTAGTGATAAGTTGGATGTTACACAGTTATCAAGAGCATCAACATTAAAAACAGAAAAATAAAGAAAAGTATTAAGGGAATGTTGTGTTCAAGCAGACTGGTCAGCAGCATTACATTTCCATCATGAATATGCAAATTAATTAATAAAAAGAAAAACAAATCACTAATATTGACCACAGATTTTTTTTTTAACTGTTTTAATTCCATAATTAAATTCATTATGTTAATTCATTGGCTACAGTTATTCCTTCTGCGGGCAGTGAAGAATATGTGAGCACCTGCTAAATTTTAGAGTATAATAGCACCCTGGCACAAATCTTCTATGTTTCCTGTCTTCCTCCTGAAAAAAGGATGGTTTGTACAGGGGATGCTAGCAGACACAAAGGTATCATAAGTGAGATTGTATATTTCTCATGTTAGATCTACCAAGACCTGTATCATAGTCATCTAGTTCTTATGTTAGTGCCTCAAGTGGTGGCCTTAGACGTATATGATTCTGTGTTTTCACGGAAACTTTTAGAGCTCTGAAGGAGTTTGGCCTTTTTATTTAACCGTCTTTTTATTGTTCTCCTTCATTGCTTCCTAAAGTACAAAATAATTCCGACAAACTTCACTTCTTGATCCCCTTGGCCCCTCATAGAGTCTCATATCCTGCTTCTATGCAATCATTTAAATAAAAGCAGGGAAATATAGGCTATTCACCATATAATTTCTTGTTGTTTTTTATAAATAAGAAAAGGAATTCAATAGTAGAGTGGATTAGATACCTGAGCAGGAAACTCTAGCCCAGTAGAAGCAAGTAGATACTAGAGTAAAATGACATTTTACTCTAGCATCACCACTGTTATAATAACTTCCCTGCTCATGTATCCTGCTCCCACAATAGCCCCCTGCCTCTAATGTTCCCTGTTTCTGCCCCCAGTGTTGTGCTGGTTCCTTGCAGGTACAGCTTAATTCATTGTCAGGAACTGGTACTTTTGAAGGAGGATGGATTATGTGAGGTGCAGTTTATATGTGTGAAAGCATGCTATTTTAAAAATATTCCCCTTGTTAGTGAATATCAGGAAGTGATCCTTGAACCTATGTGCCTCCCACCCAAGAATGTGGGGGAATAGAGAGACCAGGAGGCAACTTCAGACAGAGCAGCCAGGGAGAAAGGAGACAAGGGTGGAAGGGAAAGAAGATATGTAAGAAAGGAGGTGGAGGCTAATTTCTGGCTTCCCCATTTTAACATCCCCAAGACAAAGGGATGTCTGTGACCTACTGTATGCAGCATTTTTAAATTCTGTGTTTCTTTAAAATTAAAACTTTTGTGAACACCAAAACTGGGGAAAAAAAAAAAAAAAGCCCCACTCTCTGGTTGTCAGATTCTTGACACTGGTGCTCACAGTTTCCTGTAGGAAGCTTATTCTCACATGTGATGTTCATACAGGAAAATCTTTACAAAAACCCAAATCACAAAAATCTTTGGCATAGATACAAATACAAAAATCTTTGATTTATACATCAAACCAGAAGATAACAGTCAGACTTTTTTTCCCCTTATGCATTGTTTATATTAATATTGTTACCGTAGAAAGAATTTTCTAATTAGTACAGTTCTTAATTTGACAAAGTATCATCACATCTGAGAGTGTTTAAGGAATCCTGCTTTCATCCTTTGATCAGTGTTATTTAAAAGCACTGTAAACTGAACAGAAGAGATTTCTTTTCCTTCCAGCTCTGCACAATGTTTTTTCATGAACACAATTTTTTCCAAGCATCAGGTTCAGACTTTTAAGGAAACAGTTTCTTTCCCAGTAAGAAGTCGAGCACTTAATAGCCTGTTGACTTCGAAGAATTCTGAGAATTAATCAAATGCATTATTGGACGGACTTGAATCAAGAACAAACTGTTTTTGACTCAAAGTCCAATCATTTCTGTTCACACCAGTTAGTTGTTTTTAAATTAAGGATATGCTCCAGTGAGTTTATAGAAACCTATGAAAGATAAGTTAAATACACAGGAATCTGTGGGATAATGTATTAACCTGGGCTATCAGCATGTCATTAGGAAAAAAAATTAAGAAAGTTTTAAAAACTTCAAGACATGATTGCAAGACGGGTTCTAAAAAAGTTTGGAAATGTGAAATAAAACATTGATAAACTAAATATGAAAATTGTGAATAAAACAAAATAATTATGAGAATATGCATAACAGGCTACTAGAACATTAGTTACATAGGACAGGAAAAAATACTTATGTGCCCATCTCTATTCCTAGCTAAATATACTTTCGAATCTCTTATGTGGATTTCTATAAGCATCAGTTTCGTAGGAAAAAAAGCCAAATAATGTAGTGGAATTGTTTTTTCTTAACCTTAAATGCTTCAGTAGTCAAAAGGTAATACATGGAATATGGAAATCAGGCTAAGGAAACAACAGAGATACGCAAAGGGACAAATCCCCACAGTGAATATGTGCTAGAGAAATATTTATTTTAAAATAGGTCACCTTTGCATCACTTCACTGATAAATGTTTCCATTATTAGGCATTATGACAGTGCCTTTATTAGGTATTATGATAGTGCCTAAGAATATTAACTCAGAACTGAAGCACATGAGCAGCTTTTCAGAAACATGATAAAAAAATTGTCCCTTCCTCAAGGTACTTACTATCCATCTGCCAGATAGCATGAAAGGTAAACAGACAAGTAGGATGGGAGTAAAAGAAGAGAATGAGGTGATGCTATCAAGAGAGTTTAGCAAAAAAGGGATGTTTCAATGCTCATTTCACTTTTTCAGTACTAATAAATTTCAAGTATAGCTCTGCTCATGTTTGTGGGTAATACCAGAAGGAACACAACCTCTGTTTTCTGCTGCCACATCTTTATTCTATAATCCTGTACAAAGCTGTTAAATTTCCCTTCTAATCAACATAGAAACTCTTTCAAAAATTTTTGAATCTCATATCAATCTAGAAATAAGTGTTGATAGAAACAAGCTTTTTGGAAGAGGTTCCTGTTCCACAGCTGGAAAGCATGGCACTATATAGTGTGTCCAACTGTTGGTCACATAGTGTGAGCACAGAAGTTTATTGGATAGCTTCCAAACTAGCAAGGCACTGGACAGTATATTGTATTATTAGATATTAACATATGTAGTAATACATGTAGTAATGTGTGTATCATTATTGTCTATAATATCACAAGAAAGAGCATTCCAGATGAATTTAATCCTTTGCAAGTACCCTCAGGGTGACAAAAGCAGTTTGAAAGCTCTGACACAACGGTCCGCTGCAGAATATGAAAGAAAGATATAAAAGGTGTGCAGCATTGCTATAGATTATTTTACAGATAGTTAGTTTGAGTATTGATAATTGCTAGGTTATCCCATTGAAACAAGATGTGTAATCACATTGTAGACCTACACACAATTAGGAGAAGTAGACTGCTTGACCTATAACCCATCTGATGTAGAAAAAGCGGCACCTAAGATTATACTTTAAATATCCTCACCCTCACTGAAAGTTGTTGACATGCAGGTTTTTTGCAAGACCTTTTTTTTTCCCCTTAACAATGATGAAATGGAAAGCATTTTGATGGAAGAACATATTTTTCCTGCTGAGTTTTCACCTCTTCTGAGTATTGGTAAACTACTTACTGATTACTATCTGAAAGTAATGATCTGTTGTATGCTTACATATCTGTAATTAGTTAAGGGACACCTAGGATAAGAAATGGGAATGCCTTCTGGTTATCTATGCCTCTGAATCAAAACAAGTAAAAGTGTCGTTTTTATTGTAGCCATTTAATAAATGTCACATAATAATTAAGGATCCAATCTTTGAAATCATTAACATAAATCCCTGTCATGATGAGACGTAGGTAAGAGGTATTTCTTGTATGTCTTGCCTAATACACAATAGAAGATAACAATCTGTTTGCTGCCACTTCTCTTTGAACTGAACATGGTTCTATTTGCACGTCCCTGAAGAATTCAGTGCAACAGACTGTGCTTCGTACCACATACGTTTCCCTTGGTCTAATTGGAACTGATGAATTTTTCCCTCTCCCAGTAACTGTGAGACAAGTTACATGTTTTGTCCAGATACGTAAGATTTTACATCTTTAAAAATCATTACGTGGTCCAAAATTAACTGAAAGCCAATAAAAAACTGTCACCATCCAGCTTCTTAACAGATCCTTATCACAACCAGGAGAAAATGCTTCTTCATGTCTTAGAACAGCTCTCCACTGCTGCTACTTTAAATGAGCCAACACGGCTTCTTGGAGTAGTCTATCTCAATAGCCCACTGACTGGGCATGACTAAGAAACTCACTTTAGGAACAGAGTAAATTAATTTCTTTACCAAAGGAGTTTAAAGGCAATGATTGAACCAATAAAGGAACAAGCACACAACATGGTTTAGGTCTGGAGAGGGGAGGAGGCTGTCCCTTGATTCCAGATACTTCTCACACCTTTCATCAGGACATGGATGAATCTCAGGGGGGTAAATGACACTTGTAGTCTCTATTTCCTCTGGCCATTAACTGGTGAGGGAGAGGTATGAGGAAGCTCTTGGGCTCCAGAAGTTCTTCTGAGGTAGGTGGTGGGTAAACCCTAGCATGGCTCAGGTTTAGAGCCATTAGAGAAATGGCCCTGTAACATCTGAAGTATTTGAACCTTCCCAGTGCTTCCTCATCTGTCACATCATTCTTCCCCATAGCAAGGAGAGTTGGATTCATCACCAGGATGCTTCATACTCTCACTGTCACAGGTGGTTCATGGCATGGTACAAGTTCATTTAGATACCGAAGTGTGAAAATTAAATATTTCAGGGAGATTTCTCTTTGTAACATCAACACTAACAAAGTCATCACCCCCCTCTTTGGATGGATTTCTGTAATCCTGTTCTTGTTTTCCTGCATGTTGCCATCTATGTTTCTGTACTACAGACATGTCTTCAGAATATAGCCTACATTAATAACAATCTATTCTGAAGTGACTGAGCATGGAAAACTAAAACTAGAAGAAAAATAAATACTTCAGAACATAACTGAAGTAATGTCTGAAATACTGTGGACAGAGGTTGTTTTGATTTTGGAATACGGGACAAACATGTTGGGATCTATTGGAACTTTGGGGTGCACAGAAAAAATGACCATTGTATGGTATCCAGACTACCCTGAATACCTGTAATACCTTGGTTAGTAAATGATCCTATCCACTTCACATTTACAAAATATTAAAAACAGTACTTGAAGTACTACAAAAGTAAAATTCTCCTTGGATTTTTTTGAAAGTGGCCAAAGGATATTTGACATAATCTTCATAACTTCTGGTCTTGTGAGAGAAGAATATTTCATTAGGATGCATCTTAAGTAACAAATAATAGAGGGTCTGGACCTACCTAGAGTACACTAGAATCCTGACAATGAAGCCTTGTTAAAAAAAAGTTTTATGAACAGGTGTCACACTTTTGGTCTCCATCCAAAGAAAGATATTTTTCAGATGGTTCTGAGTGAGTAAAAATCTGAGAATTAAAATGGAAGCTGATTTACAATGTTTTCTGCATAAGTTATTGCAGAGATGTCCACTTTTATAATAATGTCATTGTTTCATAATTCACTATATATGTTGGGTGGTATAGGTGTTAGACTACGTAGGTTCCAAAAAGAGAAATATATTTTTAATATTCAAAAAAGGCTGCATGCACTTCTAAATTTAAGCATTTTTCAAAGCTTTAATTACCATATCAAGTCAAGGGTAAGAGAGGAGGACGGCAGGTGTAAAGAATTAGATAACTGAAAGAAAAGGGATCTGTTATTATGAAGAAGAATTCTCTAATGAATCTACTTGCTATTGTGCAGGAAGAGAGCATCTGGATACTTGCAGAAATAAAACATATGGTAATATATTCCTAAGATAGTGAGATACATATTCTTTTAAATATGTTGAAAAATATGGCAGCTAATGTACACTTTTTTATAAAAGTCCATAAATGTTTATCAATGAAATATATCAAAACATATACTTGTCAAGTATATGTTTTCTCTTTGAAAAGAGAATTCATAATGTGAAATGCTTAGTAATCTTACTAGATGACTCAGAAGAACAAATTTTCTGAGCAGAATAAGTGTATTACTTTTGTTGACTTCAACAAGAGATGGATTTTCATTTTAAAAGTACAGAAGTAATACGGCATTGTTTCTGTAACTCACATTGAAACACATCATCGGTTAGTCACTCTTATGCTGGTACTCTTGATTACATCCGGAACTGCAGTAACTATCTAGACAGACAAACAGGCTCTTTTCAAATATCTTGGCAGAGAGGAAAATTTCTTCCTTATGTAGCCAAGACTATGATCCTCCCAGTCAGTTCTGACTGATAGGTCCCTTTTCTGCTGGGAAGCAGCCAGTTTATCTTCATCCCTACCCAAAAATAGAGAAAAGAGTGGCAAGACAAAGTGAGGTTGGAGAGGCGATTATTTACCAATTTGTCACTGTAGTGGGGAAGTGTTTGTCTGTGGGATACTGCCTGTCAGTGTGATTTGTAGATGAAGCTAAAGTTAATGAGTCTATCCTTGATCTCCGTAGAGACTGTTTAGAAATAAATGGCTCCTCCTTTTCACTCAAAACAAGATAAGTAAATATGTTCCTCTGTTTGTGATTTCCTAAGGCTGAATGTAAGAAAAAGATTGCCAGATTGTCTTGTTCCACATCGAAACAACAACCTTAAAAGGATTCTGAGATAATCCCCCCCCTTAGTTCCTCTTTCTGTCTGGATAGGAGAGATTCAAATCAGAAACACAACAGGCTTTATTAAAATCTTCTAATTCTCATGACCCAATTTGAATTTCTGAAATAGAGGTGTCTGTATCTGAGGTGTTCATCTCGACTTACTCAGTAAGTAACGGGGAAATGGGGGTTGTTAGCTCTTGATCTATCCCATTCTAACATACCTAGGCATCCAAAAATAGCCACCCTTCATTCACTGGGTTCTGTCACTTTTCATGGGTAAATCAATAAAACTGTGGTACATCTGTAAGTTAGTTAAACATCTTGGACCAGGAGGAGCAAGAGGAAAACCCACTAGAAAATATGTATTTCTATTTTCTAAGCTATAGGAAAAGAGAACAAGTTGAAATTAATCCAAGGATTAAAAGCTCTTTTGTGGAAAATAGTTCGTCCACTGTGTGTACCAAGGTATATTCAGTTAAACACATCATCCACCATAGCAGTTGGTGCAGACAGCCTCAACAAGTCACCTAGCAGGTTTTTGTTAATTACCTCCTTCACTCTGCTTTAATAGGGGGTGGGGAGATATGCACATGCAAATCATGACTGACTTGCTTCCTATTGCTGGACACGAAAGAGACTTTTCTGCGTACAAGTGCTTTTAGGTGATAGACTCCACATAGCAATGGAACCCACTAGGAAATATCCCTAACAAGAAGAAGAAGAAAGTAAACTTCTTAGTCATCAGACTTGCCCCTTTCCCCACTCTCCTTTTATTTTTATTCAGCTTTTGCAAAATCTTCTAGTGTTTGTACTGGTTTTGGCTGGAATAGAGTGAATTTTCTTCACAGTAGCTCATGTACAGTGCTGTGTTTTGCATTTGTGACCAAAACAGTGCTGATGGTTTAGTGGTTGCTGAGCAGCGCTTACACAGCATCAAGGTCTTCTCTGTTTCTGACCCTGCCCTGCCAGTGAGTGGGCTGGGGGTGCACAAGAAGTTGGGAGGGGACACATCTGGGACAGCTGACCCCGGCTGACCAGAGAGTTATCCCATGCGATATGACATCATGCTGAGCAATAAAAGCTGGGGGAAAGAGGAAGGAAAGGGAGGACATTCAGACTGATGGTGTTTGTCTTCCCAAGGCACTGTTACGAGTGATGGAGCCCTGCTTCCCTGGAGATGGCTGAACACCTGCCTGACGAGGGGAAGCGGTGAATGAATTCCTTGTTCTGCTTTGCTTGTGTGCGCAGCTTTTGCTTTGCCTATTAAACTGTTCTTAACTCAACCACGAGTTTTCTCACTTTTACCCTTCCGATTCTCTCCCCCATCCCACAGCAGGGGAGTGAGTGAGTGGCTGTGTGGGGCTTGGCTGGCTGCCAGGGTTAACCCACAACAGTGTTACATTAATCAGACCATTTCTGACATTGGTTTGACTATGTAAAGAATTCCTAAAATTTTTTTTTTATATATAATGAAAATAGCTCCCTTGGAATCTAGATTGTACTCTGTAATTAAAATACTATCCAGAATTTTTAAAATTATGAAAATTGCATAGAAATGTATTGTTTATATTCAGCAGTTAATTTTGAACTTCATTATCTTGACAAATTTAATTTTCAAACATAATTGATTAATCACTTGCCAAAGACAGATTTTAGTTTTAAGCCATTAGAAATCTGAAAAATGTGTCCAAAGCCAATATAGTCTAGTAATTGATCTTACTTTTATGTCACTTAAAATACACACTTAAAGAAAAACTTGATTGGGGAAAAGAAATTGCTTCCTGGCTTGAACCACATGTCACCATTAAAAAGTTTCTGAATTAATTATATAACCTTTTAAAAGTAATCATGGAAATGCTGATATGTCCCCAGTGAATCAAGCATACAAAACCTAAGCGAGCGGTGCCGCAACTCTCTGGGGTAGCCTTTGCTTCCTTACATGTCACCGTTAGTTGGTAGTCACAACTGTCATGTGGGAAGCAGAGTGCCCCTTAATATATAGGAGCCCTGTCACAGAGCCGTAACCTGTGGCACCAGTATCTGTGCAAACACAGAGCAAAGGGAGATGTTAAAAAGCAGTTGGAGGAATGTATAGCCATGGCTGACAGTATCTACTGCTAACTGACATAAAAGAGACTCTATTTCCTATTCTGTATCAGGTGCTCTTATGCGATAGACTCCACATGGCAACGGGGGCCAGTAGGAAATATCCGTAACAAGTAGGAGAAAGGAGAAAAGTAGGAGGAAGCATGGCCAAAGGAGTGGATCGTGAAGGTGCTATTTCCAGCATGTTCTAAATGGATAACAGCAAGATCAGATTACATTTGTCAAGGCAAGAAAAGTACATTTCCGTAATTGAAAAGTGAGCTGGCAGAGTGCACACAAATTTCAGTTGTGTGGATGCCTAGAAAAGAGTGTATTTGAGGCTAGAGTTACATTGCAATCACTAGTAAGGCAATGCAATTTAGTTTACTGGAAAGGTATGTTACATTTTAAACTAGCTATGCCTCAACCAGATCACTGAAGTGCAAGCAGCAACCTGCTGTGGCGGCACAGTGATCAGCATGCATAGACTACCCAAGTATTTACTTGTATTTGCGTTACGTGACGCATTGCAATTGGACTCAGCTACTGTGAGAGGAAAATTTGGGTCTCCATATTGGGCTAAGGGAGTAAAAATAAAATCAGGATAATATTCTGCCACTGGTATTTTCTGAATCTGTTTCCTTTTCTTTTGCAACGCCAAGAGAGGGGATTCTTCTACATCTGTACTTCAAGACATCTGTTTAGCAAATTAAAGGATAATTAAAGGATAATAAATCAGGCCTTGGAACAGACTGCCCAGGGAAGTGGTGGAGTCCCCATCCCTGGAGGTATTTAAAAGACGTGTAGATGAGGTGCGTAGGGACATGGTTTAGTGGGCATGGTGGTGTTGGGTTGACGGTTGGACTCGATGACCTTAGAGGTCTTTTCCAACCTTAATGATTCTATGATTCTATGATTCTATAAGTGGAAGAGCTGCTGATATCAGGCAAGTGGGTATCTTGAAGGAAAACTTCTTCATTTTTTTTCCTTTTCAGTACTGTAACACACATTACAATGAATAAATTATAAAGCTGTTTGTGCTCCAGTGGGCATAGGTTGCATCTGTGGAAAGACATGGAGAGCATGGCATCCTTTTGGTGATTCTTTGTAAGAGTCTCCTGAAAGCCTTTACAAGTCTGGGGGCTTCCTCACAGTTGTTCTGCATCCTTGGAAGCAACTCATCAGGAAGGAAAAAAGAAAGTTAGAGGCTGGTAGGTTCATGATTTTTCTTCATTCACAGGAGAGAGCACAGATAGGTGGCTGTGCATAGTGCTGATCTGTTTCAAAATAAGTCCATCCATCCCTCAGGACAAAACAGGATTGCTCCAGCTGTGAGACGGTGAGTAAAAAATGTACGTTTCTAATTACTGCCATCAGATTACAAACATGATAGCAAGCACTGGAAAGTATGCAGACCTGCACATTTTGAAATGAGGTAAAGCTGGGTTTAGGTGAAAGTGGAGCATGGCCATGAGGATTAACAGGATTTTGTCTTCCAAGCTGTGGAAAGAACAAGAGTCATGTGGGTCAGTGCAGCAGTGGGAGGGTTGTTCACAGAGATGTAGTCAAACAATCCCTGCTTCCCCTTCCACTTTGGCATGTCACTGCCAGATGAAGAGATCCTGGGGGAAGGGATGCCGCAGGCTCATTTCTAGAGATTTTCCCCGGTGTTAACCTGAGTCCCCAACCACCTCAGCAAAAACTGAGTAGGTAGCAATACTACCAGGACGTTCTGGAGCACAGAACCTCTTTTGGTTCCTCTGGTCACATACTCTTAAAGGCAGCTTGGACTCCCCCTCTGCTACAGCACAGCCAGTTGTTGTGTCTTCTGATATGTTGCACTTCATCACAGCTTTGCGCTATGCCTGAGGATACAGTAGTGTTAAAGTATTTCTTTATCCCTATGGCAGTGGATGGTAATGCCTTCCTGGACTTTCTACAGGTTATTGAGCTCTATAATATTTCTTTACAACTGTCAAAAATACAGCTTGGTTGTTCATGACTATGTCACATGGCTCCAAACACAAATCCTTACTTTTATTTTTGATAGGAACTTATACACAGGCAGGTAATCTAACCAGGATCCCAGCCCAACAACTTATCAAAGAGTGGAGGACACAAACACAGCTTTCTGTAACTTCTTTTTGATGGCTGCTTGGCTGCTTGTATGTGAGTGTTCACTCCTCTGCTGTCCCCTGTGTGCTCTTAATTTTTTATTTGCTGGTAAAAAATCTCTTTTAGTATGTTACATACAAACTGAGAGGATAGAGCTGTCTTGCCAGGCCAACGCTGTGCTGAGATGTGCAGAACAAAGCATCAGAAGACCTTGAGATAGTTTATGCATATAGCTGTTGCATTTTATTGGTTTGCTGTTAATGAGGTACTACTGAAGAATTTGGAAGCATGGCCTTGAGGATCATTTAACATAATGAATCCTCCAAATTTAACCTAATTATAGAAGCACATGAAGAAACTAAAGAAGTTCTCTGTTGAACTGCAGAAAGAAGTTTGTACAGTTTAATACAAGATGAACTGTCTGCAGGTGCTTAACGAAGAAAATGACTCAAAGACTCAACAGTTAAGCTGCATTCCAAAAAGTGGATACCCATAATAATGCTGGTTTTAACTATTTTCTGAAAATTTCCAAACAAGTTAATAGAATTATTTTCTTTATGATATATGAAAAATTATTTAAGATGATGTTTTATTCACGTTCATGGACAGGTATGTAGCAGTGGATGGGGCAGGATGATTTAATTTTGCATTTAATTCAGCTCTTTTACATCATTTTGGTAGTACAAACCAAGCCTTAAAAAAAAGCTCAATTAAATATCTAATGATTATATGTTCAGGAGGAGAAACTTCATTGTGTGTGTGTCGCAATGACCTCAAGGGCCTTTTCCCCGAATATTTGTCATTTGGTGAGGAGACAAAAAGATTACCTGTTATGTTTGAGCAGTCTCTACTTTTTAATAACACCTGGTATGAGTCTACTGCAACAACCTGAAGCAGCTCCAGGGACCTTAGTCAGAGCCTTGGGGAAAGGAAAGGAACGTGGCAGAGTAGGAGAAAGGGAGCCCAAAGGATGTTTGAATTAAAAGCATAAATACAATATACTGTGATATGTAAACAGAAGTGCCACATGTTGGATGTTTGAATGCTTACATAAAGGTAACGGCTCAGCTGTAGCCTTGTCTGATTTCCAGCACTGTCATTCAAGATAGTCATGAACCAACCGCAGAGACTCCAAAGTGGAATGACTTAAAATGTTAAGAGTTTCTAAAGGAAAAGGCTCGAAAACTTTATATAGTTTAGAATAAGACTAGGGTAGAACACATAGTAGTCTTCAAATCTATAAATGGCTGCTGCAAAAAGGGAAACAACCTGTTCTCCATTGTCCATGGGGAATAGAATAAGAAGCAATGGGCTTAAGTAAAATAAGATGCATTTCTAATTTAAAGGACAGTTAAGCCTTGGGACACATTAATGCAATTCCATATAGGAAGGGGTTTTAGTACTAGACATTTGTCAGATAAAAGATAGTCCCTCTGGATGGATTTTGTAACATCTGAAGGTTCTTTCCAGAACTACAATTCACTATTCACTATCTTAGAAGATAGTCTTGGATGTTTCTTATGCCATTGTCCCTGATCTTTATGGGGAAATTTAAATGTATATTTTAAAGTCATACATAGCCAGTCAGAATTATATTCATTTTCAAGAATATTACTCTGTTTTGCCCAAAAGACAGTTTTTTGCTGTGAACTGTTAAGCTAAATGAATGAATGAATGATTCCAATGAGAAAGGAGGAGCTTCTGGATTTTTTTTTTTTTTTCAGTTTTACAAACAAGGGGTTTATGTTTAAACAAGATTTGAGTCTGTCTATGACAGACTCAGGGGGTAAGGACTGGCAAGACTCCCTTAGTATTTCAGAAATACTCAGATTGCTTAGCTCCGTGTAGAAGCCCTTCTGGGGTATGCTGTGAAGTCTGGAGGGGACGATTTTAACTTTCTGAAGAAACACGCTTTTAAAGCTAAAATAAATGTCACGGAGAAATCATAGTAGTTAGTTTGTGACTTAACAAAGCATGTGACAGTTGACTCAGCTGTTGTCAGAAAGATGTACGAAGGGAGAAACGCTGCTAACATTTTCCAGAAACATCAGCAACATCTTAAAATGAATAGAAGTAAACCACATCAAGAAATAAAATTTTCCATATTACAAATGTTTCCTGTGAATAATATGTATATTTTTCCCCAGGAGTGCACAGTGATTATCTGTAAAATGTTGTACTATGCGATAATGCCGAAGTGGCAGAAAAATATTACAGAGGACTCAGGCAAAAGGGTGAGTCATGTGTTCACCTCAACTAAAAAATCTGGATCTTTGAAAGTGTCCATGAATATTTAATAACACAGTAATAAGATTCTATTTTTCCACACATTTAAATGAGCAAAGTTTCGGAAGGTTAGCTTTGAGCTTGGGAACCTCCTACTTTACAAATAAGTGTGCTGCAGCACACCTTGGATTCAGTTCAGCATTAAAGGATGGCCTGTGCATGTGGAAGGACTTCTTTCTATGGTGGCTTTTTCAGCTGCTTTGGACTCTATCACCGGTCTGTTTGAGGGTGGACTGTCTGTAGTTATGGCTGGTAACTGCTCAGATTTACAACTTTGGTAACAAGTTACTGAGGAACTTGCAATTTCCTCATCTATTAGTCCCTTTCTGCATCTTACTTTTGTGGAAGTTCAGTTTCAGTATTCATTAAGAGACCTGATTCAAAGCCTAAGCAAGAAACACATAGAAAAACCTCTTTCCTTTTCTTAATTTCACCACTGATCTTAGTTTTGTGAAGGCAAAGTAATACAAATGTCTTTAGGGTAAAGCAACTAGGAAGACCTCCCAAATATACTAGTCTTTTTTTTTTTTTTTTTTTTTAAGCCTTTTGTACAAGCACCTTAATATAATCTTCTCTCACAAGTGACAGAAGGAAACTGCCAGTGAAAGCATATTGTGGTCTAAATGGCTGGAACCAAGACTTACTTAACAGTAAGAAACAAAGCAGTGTCTTCTCATCTAGTGCTGGTTTCTTTGTGACTTCATGTCCCAGGAATGGCATCATGCTAGAGATAAAATTCTTCTAAACATTAAAAGTGAGTGTATTTAACCCTCTCTACTACTGTATTTTTCAGTGTAGATATATGACGCAGAATTTCTCCTTGAGTACGGAAATAAATATATTTTAAACTATGCTTATATTTGAGAATCAGCAAAAGAGTGGAACTCGGACTGCAGCTTGTGGCTGTCCAGTGTTTAAGAAAATCCACCTGCACTGAACATTTTTTGGAGCTAGATATTTTTGGGTGAATGAAATCTTTCCATCCTCTAAACTGAGAATTTATTAGTGCAAGTGAATATTTTGCAGGCTTATTCTTGAGTGTCTGGGGTTTTTTTTGCTTTCCCTGAAGGTGAGTATTTAGACATAAAATAAATGAGACAGAAGCTACAAACCAAGCACAAAATCCTTGCGATGGAAGCAGCAGCAGATCAGTGTTCAACTACCAGAGTCCTTGAATTCAGTGAGTGTCTGGTAGCAGATACGCTGCTAATAAGGATCACTGGCTAAAGCAGCAGTTAACGAGACTGACTGCTCTCCTATCTCAGGGATTTATGGGTCTACCTTTTTGACAATAAAGAGATTCTTCAGTAGAACAAAGCTGAGAAATCCATGCTGAGGCAAATCTGTCACACAAAGTAAACCAGTCATCTGTAAGAGACTCAGGAGGCAAGAAGGTTATGTATGGTTTAATTAAAGACCATCCAGGAAAAAAAAATTAAAAATATAAACAAGACCTGTGACCTAAAAGACACATTTTACAGTAAGAACTAAATGAAGAACTAGCTTTGGCTTAATTTCTTGTTCAGATACATCTTATGACTGAGATAAATAAAATATTACATTGGAAGTGATTGTGGGGTGGAGGCAGAAAGGAGGCATGGCCTTCTGCAAAGAAGGATACTTTAATCATTTTCTAGTCTGATGCTGAAACCCCAGTGGTTTTCCCAGCCCGGTATCACTCTCTAATGATAGTATCTGTAGCAGAGGAACTGGAGGAAGGCTGTGGCTTTGCATTAGTCCTTAAATGTGAGAAGTGACAGTGCTCTGCTTGAGGAGAAGGGGAGAAGGCTAGAGAAAAAAGGAGACTGAAGAGTACCCTTGGTTTCCTCAGACCTCTTCCAGTAACAGATTTAATGGAAAAGCCCAGACTAAAATCAAACATATGTGGAGGCTGAAGGAGTTTGGATTGGACATATAGAGGCTGCCCACATTATCATCCACAACTGGATCCTGCCTTCAGTCAGAAGTGCAGCTCTGGCAATGAATCTCCCTTCCATTGATGGTTTTTTGTTCACATTGCAGAGCAGTCTTGGAGCATATATTAGATACCTTTTGGATGAAAGTAAACTAAACATACATTGGAAGTACATTTAACAGGATCAAATGAGAGTTAAAATAATTTGGTTGTAGTTGAATCATCACAGGAAATCAACAAAGTTGGGGGTTTTAGTTGTGGTTGAAGACTTCAGAATAACAGCTTGGTTTTAGGTCTGGTTTGTGGGAAAATCAGCATTTGGGCCAGATTTGATCTAAAGCCATGATAAAAATTAATGCTTTAGATAATGCACTTTCCTGGCACGCATAATTTAATAGTGCACTGTATATTTAAAGATATACTATATACATATTCTGAGTTATTATTTTACTATGGTTCTGACTCTGATTCTTGAACGTAAATGTTTATGCATGAAAACAAAACAAGCCTGCATTTCAGCTAAAAGCATCAGACATTTGAGTAACAAATTATTTTTCATAACAGAGACTTGAGATTGTAAGGAAACATTAGCAAGTCATCCTGAGGAGTCTAATAGTGATTAGATTTCATAAAAGGAAATATAGTTATTTTTTGTATCAACAGAATTTCTACTTTGTGGTTTGACTTACAAAATTGATATTTGAAGCCAACTTTATGTTCATTTTCGTAATGATTCTGTAAATAATCATGAAGAAATTATCTCTAAAACTCTCTGCTGCTGGGTAGTTAATTGGCTATGATGAAATCTATGTATGTTATTCGGATTTTAAACACAAAAATAGTTTAAAAAGACACAAAAAAGTTTAAAAAGATGTGACAGAAGCAAATTATTCTAACAACATACATTATTAATTTATCATTACTGTGAGATTAGAAGTAAATAATATTAAAACTCTAAAATTGTCAAATTAAACTCTAAAGTTTATTATTTTTAATATTTTCCACTCTTATGTAATTATCCTTGTGGTTTCTATCCCTCAGATAAACCATCATTATCTTCAGCACTCAGATGCAAAGAAACCACAAAACTAAACTCTGGCAACTACAAATGGGCTCCCATCTTTCGTAGTTATGAAGGTATCAGACAGTTTGGCTCATAGAAAACATAACCCTAATGGCAAAGTGGTATATCATTATAAGGCAAACCACAGTAAACATAAAATGTCCTTACAATATCCAAATTAAAAGACTAAATAGCTCAGTCTAGACTTCTCCACTCCTCTGTAAGGGAGCTATCTCCAGAACCTCCAGAGATGGTCTTCTTTGTCCCTGTGTCAACCTATTTCCCTAATGACATTGATGCAAGCTGTGTTTTACTACTTGCATCTCCCCTACCTAATCTAATCATTAAAACAGTTGCATGACAAAACTTTAGGTTTAGGTTTTCATTCACTTCTCAGATGCACATTATTTGCACTTAGCAGATACCAAATTGGTTTACATGTCCAGCAGAGATTTTCCTGGTATACAGAATATCCCTGAGTTATTTGTCTATTTCTTTTGTCTGCATAAGGGCACATGGGGATAACAACAGCCATGGCTAAGCTATGTCTTATTTTGTAACAGCAATCTTGTGAGTGGGGATCCTTTGAAAGACTGTGCCAGGAGAGGTTTTCCTGTTTCTTAAAACCAGCTGTAGGTATGGGAGGGACAAGCTCTGGATCCACAAGCTGGGTAAAAGAACAAAGCTAAGCTATAGCACAACAGGGAATAAGTGCTTGCAAAACAGTGTGTTTATGAAAGGACATACATAGTCTGAAGGCCTAGTGTATATGAAGCAAACTATAAAACTCTCATTCTGCAATAAATCATTTTGATACTTTGTATAAGCATGATGGTACACTGGTATTTCTACATGATCAAGGTTAAGATAACAGATTTTTTATTCAAGAGGTACCTGCATGAGGTAGCTTTATGTTCCTGGAGATTTGGACTTGGCTCTTTGTGTGGCTGGTTTTTCTGCTTTTCTGGAAGTTTGTCTTGCTGGTAGTTACTCAGCTAAGTGGCATTTGCAGTGTATTGGAGATTATTTCAGGAAAGTCTGTATATAAAACTACCTTGGAATGAATACAATCCTAGCTTCTCTCTGTAGCTCACTTGCTATACAATGGGACACTCTTCTGGTACTTGTCAGTAATGTAACTTTTCAAAGAGTGAGGAGACCATCTTGACCCTTAGTTTGAACATTGATTCATTAATATAAAACTCATGGGAAAAGGATGGCATTGAGCTTTGCCACCAGTACATCAGTGAATGATGGTGCAAACTTTCCACTTTATAACAATGCCCTTGAAAAACTACCATTGTATGTTTGGCAAAGGTACACATTTTGGCTTACTGTTTTGTTAAATACCTTCTTTTTTTCTTAGATACAAAAGATGAATCTACAGATGAGATTTAATGATGTATGGTAAAAAACTTTCCGCTTCTATACTTTAAGCAAGATTATGCAAAAGTCACACATTGTATAAGTTTTCTTTAAATCAAAATGCCTAACGTAGACTCTGTGGGTGGAATTTATCTCACTAGCTGACTAAAAGTTAAACAACTTGACTTTCTCTGTAGTCAATGGTGAAAGGCAGGCACCTTTAAAAGTGTGACTCATTTTGTCCTAAGTGTCTAGAAAAGTAGGATAAATTGTCCCCTGAAGATCCTCAGCTCTCTCCATTGACTTCAGAGGAAGCCTAGGAGATAGCTTAGTTGATATAACTTTTAGATGACTAAAGTAAAGTGAGACAGATCTGAGGTCAGGGGTATCCAAAGCATTTTAAAGTCAGCAGGAGCAGGTCCTTCATGTGCTTGAATACACATTTTTAATGCTATATTGTCTAAATGAGGAATCTGGTAGCCTGAAAGCCCTCTAGGGATGGAAGCACAATGCAAAGCCACTCCCATGGCACTGGTTAATGGGACCAGGCCAGTCAAGAAAAAAGTTGATATGACTTATCTCACTAGTTACTACTGTGAGCAGAAACATTCAGGATTAACAGGGGCACAGCTCAGTCTTCTCTTTCCCGGGTTTAGATCAAGCCCTTTTTCTCAGTTTTGAGGCATCTTCCTCAGTTTATTGTTACTCACCAAACAGACCTATTTCCTTGGGAGAAGCAAGGTGAGATATGCACTGTAGGGTGCATGCTTTAATCTAGTGGTTAGAATATTCACTTTGAAAATATTCTCCTCCTTTAAGAGTTATCTTAAATGTATTTGCTTTTCTTCTGGATGAGTTTCAGAGTGCTTTCTACGCTTTGCTGCAGTCATACAGTTCTTTCCTATGGAGTCTGAATGTTAATTAACTGACATGGAGTACACTAAACAGTGTTATGAACAGAAGACATTTCTGCCTCAATCGTATTGCTAAGGAAAGGGCTGTGAATCCTGATGATTACCAAACTATAGGCACCACATCCAGAAGGACATGATCAGAAAGACAATGGATCCCTTCTCAGAAAATACCATAGAGATCTCCAGTAGCCATAACTATTCAGTTCAGGAGCCAGGTGCCCCAAATTAAAATTATCCTATCACAATTTTTAAGAGCAAGGCCATAGCTGCGCAGAACAGATATTTATACCAAGCTATGGAGCATCTGACAGGTTTTATTGTCAAGATTTGCATAAACTTTTTTCACCTTTGAGCCTGCAGCATGTTTGAAAATATTTTCATAATAATTAGCAACTTTATATGTGTCCCAAATTATGCCCTAATTCTAATTAGAAGTGTCATTAGAGAATCCAAATCTGCTAAATTATCTTTTTGAGTTGATTAACTTTCCCCTTCATATACCTGATTTAAAGTGGGAATCTAATTATCATCTCTTTACTGATTCAAAGCTCTGAAATATTATATGTTCTTAAATTACCCACCAGGGAATGTGCACAGTGATGGTGCTGTATGGCATATTTCACAAGTGTTGTACTTGCCATATAAATTATTATTAAGTTATATTCCCTGGAGTGTATGTGGTGACATCTGGGGTTGCTTCAGGCATTTGGAGTTCCATGTCTGTTACCAGATCACTATGGTTTCAGCCAGCTAAAGTAATACCATCTGTAAATTAATAAATGTCACCCTTCTGTGCTACTTCCTTTCAATCCACACTCATATCACGGCTTTCATAGTTTTATTTGTTTGCTGCAAGAGTATCATATAAATATATAAAAATTCACTGTTTTTCTCTTTTGGTTTTTTTTTTTTTTAATGTACAAATGCCATAGAAGGAAGTTAAAGTTCTGTTCACAATAATATGCAGTTATAAAAAGCTATTTTTTTCTGTCTTTTTTTTAATATGGGGATTTTCTCATTTGTATTAAATTCCAAAACAAGCTGTAAGCTGCCGATTACCTGATGATTCACAGATAGTGTTGCCTTCCTGGAAATAAGAGAATTGACTACCTTTTTGATACGAATGAGGGTTTCACAAGTGCTTTTCTTAGCAAAAGGAGAATTTTTAAGGAGAAAAAATGGCAGGAAAATAACCGTTTTCTTTGTGTAAATCTGACTGAAAGGAAATCCTTCTTCATGTTTTGGAGGAGAACTGTGTTCTTCCTTTAGAGAATGCATATCGGCATGCATTTTAATGAAACTTTACAGTACGTAGCTTCATATTTAAAGTGTAATTTTAGCACTGTCAAGATAAAATTCCATCTTTACTTAGAACATAACAGAGAACAGGCTTAATGCTGTAATAAAGGCACAAGGCATAACCCACCCTGTGCAAAAGTTTGTAGCCACACTCGTGCACTCAGTCTTTTTGTGTGCCTTATCTCTACTGCACCTGGGTGAATGCAAGCCATCATTTCTGCTTGTGCTGGAAGCTGCCACATGTCCGCATTATATGCTGAGGTTAAGTTATGATCTGGATGAGCTTCAAGAACCCTAAAGAGGAGAAAGTTCAGGCCCAAGCTATTCCATAGTGCAGACCAAAGCACACAGCTCCCAGGGTTGTAATTTCCCCATATCTATCTATAGGGTTGCCTCTGTATGTTTCACTTCCTGGAGATGTACCATGTAGTCAGAGCACCCTCCAGAGAAGACACTATCACCATCTGCTGCAGAAGCATTGTGAGGTCCCAAGGCTGAGGTCCCCCGTGCATGCCTCTGGGCTTGAGGTGTAATTTGAGGAGAAGCTACGACAGCATAACCATGAAGCCCTCCTCTGTGTTGTTTGCCTCCATGTCCTCTTCAAAAGAGTGTTGTATATAGATATAACTTATACAGAAACTATAAACAGGATTATTTAATAATACTTGGATATCACATGGTGTATTGGGTGTAGGTGGCAAGGTGTTGGCAGCAGCAGACTGCAGGGGTGACCTCTGTGAACACAGGACACAGCTGAGCCCCTCAGCCAGGCTGGTGGTGTTTCTGGGAAAATATATTCAAGAAAAACCAAAATGCTGCACAAGCAGAAGAGGAGGAAAAAAAGAGTGAAAATCAGCAGTATGAACACCAAGGTGAGAGAAGAAGGAGGAGGAGGAGGTGCTCCAGGTGTCAGAGCAGAGATTCACCTGCAGTCCATGGAGGACCATGCCAGAGCAGATATCCACACCACAGCTCATGGAGGGCCCCATGCTGGAGCAAGTGGATATTTTCTGATGGAACTGCAACCCATGGAGAACCCACACTGGTGCAGGAAAAAGTGTGAGGAGGAAGGAGTGACAGAGAGGAGCTGTTATGGATTGACTACAACCCTCCATTCCCCATCCCCCTGTGCTGCTCAGGAGAGCAGGAGTTAGTGAAGGAGTGAAGGAGTGAAGTTGCGCCTGAGAAGACAGTGAGGGGGGAAGGTGTTGTTTTAATTTTTGTCTTTGTTTCTCATTACCCAAATCTATTTCTATTGGCAATATTTAAATTAATTTTCCCCAAGCCAAGCCTGTTTTGCCCATGATGGCAATTGACAAGTGATCACCCCATCTTTATCTTGACCATGAGCTTTTTCATCCTAGTGTCTCCCACCTTCCTGTTAAGGAGGGGGGAGTGAGGGAGTGGCTTGGTGAGCATCTGGCTGCTAGCTGAGGTCAACTCACCACACATGGTCCTGCAGAGAATTATGTTATTTCCTTTACTCCCTATGGCTTGTTAATTAGGATTTTTGTGTTATACTTGTCTTCAACTACTTGTGAGCATGTGATTGATTCTTCTGCATCCTATCACTCAATGCATATACCTTCATTTAAAAATTGTAATACACTGTCTTCCTCCTACGTAGATGTCCTGGTTTCAGTTGGGATAGAGTTACTTTTCTTCCCAGTAGTTGGTATAGTGCTGGTTTTTGGTTTTAGTATGAGAATAATGTTGATAACACACTGATGTTTTGATTGTTGTTAAGTAGTGTTTACTAGTCAAGGACTTGTCAGTTTCCCATGCCCTGCCAGGTGCATAAGAGGCTGGGAGGGAGCACAGCCAGGACAGCTGACCCCAACTGGCCAATATGGGATATTCCATACCATATGACATCATGCTCTGCATATAAAGCTGGGGGAAGAATAAGGAAGGGGGGACATTCGGAGTGATGGTGTTTGTCTTTTCAAGTAACCATTACGTGTGATGGAGCCCTGCTTTCCTGGAGATGGCTGAACACCTGCCTGCCAATGGGAAGCAGTGAATGAATTCCTTGTTTTGCTTTGCTTGTGTGCGCGGCTTTTGCTTTCCCTATTAACTGTCTTTATCTCAACTCACGAGTTTTCTCACTTTTACTCTTCTGATTCTCTCCCCCATCCCACTGAGGGGAGTGAGCGAGCGGCTGTGTGGGGCTTAGTTGCCGGCCGGGGTTAAACCATGACAGTAGATAATATACTTCCTCTGTCATCAACATATGTTGAAAACTAAACATGCTGTAAGGAAATAATGGAATCGCAATAGTAAGCCTATATTGACAACAATTTCTGATTTTGAATCAGGTCCTGTTCCCAGTGTGAAGATGTGAAAAAAAAAGTGTCTGCCATGGATAAAGATTACCTCCATTTTGGGAAAGCAAGAGAAAGCATATTCATAGTAAGAAAACAAAACTATACAGAGTTAAAGCCTTAAACACCACGTACCTTATTCTGGAAAATAATATTGCTATTAAAATGCAATATGGAAACAAGTTTTACATTCGTGGTCTCCAATGTATGACTTACCTAAGCACTATGAGGTAAGTGTGGTATCTTATCAATGGTCAATTTAAGAAAGGATTTAGAAATGGATAAGGTAAGGCATTATGTATTTTTAGGGCAATTTTCCCATATATGATAAATGGAATGGAAGAAAATATGGAAATGTTTAATAGAGGAATAGGTAAGCTGCTGATTGAGCCTTTCACCACTGCTAGACTAAAATAAAAGACAGTTTTTGCTAGGCTTTATCTCCCCATAATTCAATTCTGGGTAGTTTGAGTAATTGCAATCTGACACTAACATGGAAAATTCAGATTCAAATCTTAGATGTTAGCAGTGAAACCTTCCTCTTTCATCACTCCTGACAAACATGTGGAAGGTCTAATGTGATTTAGGATCACCTCGGACTGTGCTGTGAACAAAGAGGTACTGACTGACTCCTTCTGTATAAAGTTCAAAATCTAATACCAAGAAAAATATATCAAATTAGTTCATCAGATAACAAAAAAGAGGAAGAGGGAAATAGGAAGAAAATGTTAAATTATTTACTTATAGAAATTAGCCTAACATAGCTTGATGGGTTAGACATATATATATGTATGTATATACATGTATGTAACTGCCAAGGCTTCCGAACAAAATCCAAGGGAACTTACAATAGCTTATCAATTTAACAAACTCATTGAAAGAGATAACTAGAACTTATTTTTCCCATGTAGCTCCTCTAAAAAAACCTCAGTCTTTTCTCATAACGTATCTCATTACTAGTTGCAGATATCTTTTGTTCATAAAAATAATATACAAGACATCACTTTACAACATCACTTGTATTTATAAACTATCACATATGTGATAGATTTACAGATGTTTCCAGCCATTGAAGAATGTTTGTATGAAAACCATGTTACATGTTTTCATGTTCTAGTTTAATTCTGAGAATGATGGAAGATCATTCAGTCTTTCAAAACTGAATATTCTTGCATTGAGAAAGAGCAACATGACTGCTTGGTAACAATGACAGTTGCAACGACATGGTAATCAGTTCTTGATGGTTCAGACATTAGAAAATAATGAGACACTGTCTGTAAAAGGACCATAGCTCTATAGGTTAAGGTGAATTGCGTTACTGAGAGCAGGGAAGAATTATTCACCAGGAGCAGATATGTAGCAGGAGCAGATCAGCTGTGAGATTTTTTTTGAGAGCTAAGTGTATTTTAACACATCTGCTGGTATCACTTTGGAATCAAAAAAGTGGAGACTGTTATCCAGTTGCATGTGTATAAGTACTTAGTAGATAGTCCTAACAGAATAATGAGAGGACCATGTTATGCAAAGCCTTGTTTTTACATCAAACATTATTTGAATACATGAAATTATACTGGCTTGTATTGCAAGGTAGCATCCCAAATGCATGTTTTTTAAAGCTAACCAAAGGGAAAGTAAATCAACACAGTAATTCCCCCTACCTTGTCAAGATGACTGAGTTAAGAGTGGAGTAGGGGGCTTGGGGGGGAGCATCGAAAAAGAAATGCAGCAGGGCACCATATATAACCTAAGGAGAGGTTTCTGCATATTCAAAACATCATATCTCTTCAACTAGACTAATCCACAAGGGTTTATCAGCACCACTGCTGTGACTTTTTTCAGCCCTCAAAATTTCTCAGCCCTCAAAATTGTTCTGACTAGGTCAGATGAGAATAGGCAAAATAAGGTCATCATAGCCTTATTTCCTGATCATCATCTAATTTGTCAGGCTATTATTCTGCAATACCTTTGCCATTATGTCACTCTCCATGCCACCTTTCTTCTTCTTTTCCATTGAATGCTAAGATACAAAACCAAGCTCTGGCTCAGGAAACATCTCAGGCAACAAATACCAGAAGCTGAAAGTGTTATACAACGAAAAGCAAAATTATATGCTTGCTAATCTTGTATTCCTCCCCCACCAGCCTCTAGTCTGGGCTAGTCTAAGGCTGACCTAAAATAGCCATTCATCTGTTTAGGCATGCTTTCCTGTTGCTTCCCTATCCTCTTCTATTTTATCTTTGCTTCAGAAAAATCCACCTTAGTAAATTAGGACAATGTCATTCCACAATACACTGCTGTGAGGAGAAAACCCAAGAATACTATGCTTGGTCTGCCTGTTTCCCTGCCAGTTCCAGCTGAAGTTTCATAGGTCCTAGGAAATGTTCACTTTGCAAATAGGTTTCAGCATACCTGCAGGAAATTATATTAGAGTCTCTATTAAAATGACATAGGGATATGATTCAGCATTCATTGAAACCAATGGAAATTCTTTCTTACAGTGAATGGATTCTGGATTATATCTACATTTTGCCTTTTCTGCAGGCCATACTCTTCTGCCATATCCAGCCCATTCACTAGGTCTTGCTTTTGCTTTTATTCATAAGCCATCACCAGGCACAGAGCTCTTTCATAGCACCGGAGATTAGACTGGCATGATTCATGAAGCAAACTATAGGACCTAGCAGAAATCTGTAAGCAATCTGGAATCAACAGGGAATCTATACGTCATCTACCTGTGGTACCTTGCTCCATCTGCGGCACTCAAGAGAAAACTGAACCTGAAAAAAGCTCATATTAAAAAGGCACACTGTTGGAGGGGGTGAACAGAGTGCTCAGAGGCAAGGACCAAAGTGCTCAAGGAGACCTAGGTTTGCTAGAGCAAAACTTCATGAGCATAATGGAGAATTGGAATTGAGACAGCCTTCGTAGATCTGATTCAAAGGCCACTGAGATCAGTGGGATCCTTCCCATTTATCTTGATAAAATTTGACTCTGTCCCAACACAAGCAGCAATAACAAAAAAGTAGGAACATGTTTCAGTAGAGGGTTGTGTTGGTATCAGTTGTTTTTTTGTACAGTAAAAGTGGTTCCTAGATGAATCTGAAAGGTACATGCATCTACACTGAGAGAACGTATGCAACAAAGTAATTGCTATAGTTCAATAGACTCTTCTGGGGTAGCCTGAGATATGTAAATTTTTTTCCCCAAAGCTTTTTACTGTTTCAGGGGCTAAAGATTTGTTATATGTGCTACATTAGAGTCACATCATTTCCAAGCATATAATAGGAGTGGTTGCCAGTTTATAAATTTAAAAAAGAAAAAAGGAGTTTATTACGTGATGTTCAGAAGAACAGCATGCTTTGTGGAAAGCATTGGCCTTTGTAAAATTGTTCCCTACAATGGTGTCTTTCAGTCTCAGGAGCTGATAAAGCTCCTTATCAAACTCCATTTATATATTGCTTCTGTACATTTGTTCTCTTGAAGCATGTCCCTAAATAGTTATGGCCTCAGCAAAGAAATTGGATTTGCAAGCCAGTTCTTCAGCAGTATACTTCCAGTGAAAATCAATTGCGTTACAGTGATAAAATTGGCTAATAGTAATTCTAATAATTTCTGTGTAGGTGTTTGTACAGGCTTAGCCCTTATCATGGGATGGAGTGCAACACGGTCCAGCCAGAAACCTTTGCAGCAGATGTCTTTCCTTGTCTGTGAGAATAATATAGCAGTTTGACTAGTCTATCCCAAAAGCAAATTACAAATCCCTTGAACTAGCCCAGCTGCCTTGGACAGTGCATTTGTGAGGGACAAAGCCCAGGATCACCCCACTCTCCACCAGCATCCCTCCAGCTTGCTGGTTTGTGGATTTTGGGGTGTAGGGGGTGTATTTTGGAGATCCATAAAATCTGCTTCCCCTTTAGCACCCTGTTCATATCCAGATGGCCGCAAAGGAGGTGTGAGAATTTCTGCTTCCCTTTAGCGTTGTGAATGCACACTCTGTCCAAGTCACAGTCCACAGATAATATATGTTCAAAGTAATAGCAGCTAGAAATTTATGGCAAATATTTGGCTAGCTCTTTGTCACAAGTATTCTTGAGGCTATGCTTCTTTTTTTAATATAATTTATTCTTCCCATGATAGAAGGCAAATTAACTATTCAGTTAATAAAGAGCAAGCACAAGTCAGAACTCAGGACAGCCAGCTTCTACCATATATACTCCCAGTGAGTGATATCTTACTCTATGCATAATCTGTTGACTTTCAGAATTGTTAATATATGATGGTATATAATTTTAAAGGTAATTTATGATATAAAATAAAGTAGCAATTATAGAGAACTCTGGTGATATCCTCTCCTTTGAGAAGAAATAAAAGCTACAATCATATTTGCTGCCTCAAATTACAACTGTCAGTGAAGATTTATTCACAATTATACTGTTTTCATAAAGTTTAGCTATTTGAATCCCAGTATTGGTTTATACCAGCCAATTTGTGTTTATTGCATTATCAGTATGTTTACTGACTATGCCTAACATATTTTCAAAACATTTTTTCAACTGAAACATCTCACAGCTTTTGACAATGTTAACGGCTTGATCCAAAACCAGTTAAATGAAAAGAAAAACTCCTCTTTTCTTTAGTGGGACTTTGATCTAAGTGCATGTCCAAGTACTCATTAGTGTCTTATTTATGCTTCTCTCACAAGTGGGCATCAGACCCATGGCATTTTAGCAGAATACTCAAGGACCAAGGGTAAGGCTTCAGCAGGCAATACACAGCTATGTGCCTTAGGGAAAATATTTTGAAAATAATATAATTAGACCAGATTATGAAACCCTTACTTGCAGTTTCTGCAGCTTCTTGCCAACCGAGTGTTGCAAATGAGTGGTTTAGAGGCCTCTTAAAGAATCACCATCAAAGGTATTATCAGAAAGTGATTTTAATAGATTTATAAAAGCACAACTTAACAGAATTCGATGGCAAGGTCCACTCTATTACTTACTACACAGATAAAGTATACAAAGTAAAATTATGTTATAATTGAGCTAGAATGATTTGTACAGAGACTGAGGATGAAAAGGGTAAGGGAGACCCTCCTGTTGAGTCACGAGGTTCAGAGTTTTAAGGTGGATCACAAAATCTTAGCAGCACTTAACCATTAACTAATTTAACATTTACAAAGTAAGTTAGCAGAGTCTACAACAATCACAACAGTGACTTAACTACAGATTATTCTTACTATTAGTTCACACACACACAGAAACATATATAAATGTACAAAAGATACCTGTTAAAAATTCTCCTTGAGTTCAGTGAAGAAATACTCACGCAAAATGTCTTGACATTTCTCAATGGGCGAGGGGTGAGCCTCGAGGAGTAAAGAGTTTCAGCCCAGGTCTCGTTGGATGACAGTCCTCCAAATATCGCAGACTCAAGGGGTTGCAAACTCTGAGAGGTGTCCCACTCAGAGGGAGATGCTGGGGGCAGCCCGCTGCTGTCCAAGATTGCTCAAAGGGTCTCACTTAGGACCACTGTTTAGTCATCCATAAATTTCCATCTTGGCCACAGTGGTAATTACTAAAGTCTCTCAAGGTTTCAGTGTTGTTCCACTTGAGCTACGACTCCGATAAGATGACACCTGGGCCAGGCAGTAGAGGTATGTTCCCAGCCTCAGCCGTGCAGAGTTTCTGATACGGTCAAGGGGTGCTCAACCGCCTGACTCGGTACACGAAGGCCAAGGTTTCACGGGAATTCCTGAGATCAACAAGCAGCCCACGAGAGGGTGGGGGAATGCACCACCACACCCAGTTGCATGGAAGAGAAAGGAATGACTTATATATGTGCCCCCAGCAGAGCAGAAAGTCCCTAAAGGATAAACAAACACTGTCCTGTGTACTAAAATGCCTAAGCTAACATTAGAGGAGATATAGATGTAGAGACAGGAGTTAATAAGCGCCTGGACTCTATGCCACACTACCACAACTCTTCTACTTTAGTTCCTGTGGTGGGTCAACCCTGGCTGGACGCCAGGTGCCCACTAAAGCTGCTCTATCACCCCCTTCCTCAACTGGACAGGGGAGAGAAAATATAACGAAAGGCCCATGGGTTGAGATAAGGACAGGGAGATCACTCACCACTTATCGTCATGGGCAAAACAGACTCGACTTGGGGAAAATCAGTTTAATTTATTACCAATCAAATCAGAGTAGGGTAATGAGAAATAAAACCCCTCCCTTCTTCCCAGGCTCAACTTCACTCCTGATTTCTCTACCTCCTCCCCCCGAGCAGCGCAGGGGGACTGGGAATGGGGGTTGGGGTCAGTTCGTCACACGTTGTCTCTGCCGCTCTTTCCTCCTCAGGGGGAGGACTTCTCACACTCTTCCCCTACTCCAGCGTGGGGTCCCTCCCATGGGAGACAGTCCTCCAGGAACTTCTCCAACATGAGTCATTCCCACGGGCTGCAGTTCTTCATGAACTGCTCCAGCGTGGGTCCCCCATGAGGTCACAAGCCCTGTCAGCAAACCTGCTCCAGCATGGGCTCCTCTCTCCATGGGGCCACAGGTCCTGCCAGGAGCCTGCTCCAGCACAGGCTTCCCACGGGGTCACAGCCTCCCTCAGGCATCCACCTGCTCTGGCTTAGGGTCCTCCATGGGCTGCAGGTGGACATCTGCTCCACCGTGGACCTCCATGGGCTGCAGGGCACAACCTGCCTCACCACAGTCTTCACCAGGGGCTGCAGGGGAATCTCTGCTCCGGCGCCTGGAGCACCTCCTCCCCTCCTTCTTCACTGACCTGCGTGTCTGCAGAGCTGTTTCTCTCACATATTCTCACTCCTCTCTCCAGCTGCAGTTTTGCTCACTTTTTTTTCCCCCTTCTTAAATATGTTATCCCAGAGGCGCTACCACTGTCTCTGATGGGCTTGGTCTTGGCCAGAGGCAGGTCCGTCTTGGAGCCAGCTGGCATTGGCCCTATCAGACATAGGAGAAGCTTCTAGTAGCTTCTCACAGAAGCCACCCCTGTAGCCCTTCCAGCTACTAAAACCTTGCCACGCAAATCCAATACAGCTCCAAACCAATATCTCTGTACAGCCCTACATTCTCCATGTAGTTGCACCAGCTCATTCGGAGCTAGATAAGGGATCTCTGTCACACCATGGTAGACACTTCTGGAGGGATCATTTGCTGTGAACTGGTTTATTAAAAAAAGAAGAATCCCCTGGCTCTTCATGTATGTTTCTTCATAGCAAATTAGAAGTTATTCTTTGCATCAGCTATTTGAACTCTACTATATACTGGGACAAGCTTCGTGCCCTACTTCTCCACACTTTCCGGATTATAGCCTGCTCGGAGGATTAACTACTCAGAGTAACATCACCATCATCCAGTCCAGCAAGAAAGATACTGAAGCCTACAACAGCAAAGTTTTCAGTTCACCTAATCTGTGAATCTGTGAACCTGGTGGGTTATTCATGTGGCTGAATGCTATAGGGAATGGTTATCCATCACAAGGGCTGTTGCTGATCCCTTGTGCTGTCCCAGTCCGATCTGGAAGAAATAAATGCTGGAGCCTGCTTTTCCTCTAACAGCAGGAAAGGAACAAAGAGGAGTCACGTACCATCACACTGTGTCACAATATCTGAGTGATGATGAAAGCTGAGCAATTAATCTAATCCCATGAATTCAGCCATGGAAAGGTGCCTTCTGAGTTTATCTATCTTTCTGTCTCCACAGAGGCAGAGAGGAGGGAAACCAGGCCTCTAAGTTTTACTAACCTGAAGCTTCTACATATGAGTCAATCCAAATGAGACGATCTAGCATTTTGTATTACACAC
Organism: Pelecanoides urinatrix; assembly: GCA_013400755.1. NCBI lineage: Eukaryota > Metazoa > Chordata > Aves > Procellariiformes > Procellariidae > Pelecanoides > Pelecanoides urinatrix. The sequence goes on from VZTQ01006654.1 coordinate 128,456, forward strand.
AGGACACATTCCCCCAGGAGTCAGAAAAAGAAATGGAAGGAATAAAAGAAGAAAGAAAGCAGGATGAAAATTATATGTACTGAATCAGGTTGTTCACTATGAATCTGTAGTTGTGTAAGTGTTGTCCTATGCTTGACCACCTTTACTCATAATTTTATACAATTATCACTAAGAAGTCAAAGAAAGCAGGGAATAAAAGGACTTTTTTCCTTTTCAGCATCATGGTATTTATCTGATGCATTGATTTTTTTTCTGAAAATATCTGCTGTCATAATAGAATATTTAGTAGGAGACATCATAACAGTAAATACTGTATGCTGAATGTTCTCAATTACCTTAGTAACCAGGGATGTTATATTAGCAGTCAGAGAGTATTCTCGGAACAATTAATCTGTTGATGCTGAAGTCAGATCCCACAATACAAAGTATTTTAGTAACTCCAGGTTTACTTCTTATGACTGTGGAGACAATTCTTGATTGCAGTTTTCTGATTCACATTGGAGACTACAGATTTTAGACCAAATCTACTTTGGGGAATATTGCACATGCTTTCATAGTCCCTCCTCAAAGTAGTACAAGAAGTCTTATTGCTGAGTTAAAAGCAGACTGACCAGTGAACTGCAATAAGACACCATCTGAAAGTAATGAACTTATGCTAATGCTTCCCAGCTGGTATAAATTCTTTCTAAAGTGAATTGGTAGATATGTGTCATAGTTTAATGTTAGCAGGCAACTAAGTGTTACACAGCTCACTCCCCCCCGGTGGGGTGGGGGAGAGAATCAGAAGAGTAAACATGAGAAAACTCGTGGGTTGAGATAAAGACAGTTTAATAGGCAAAGCAAACGCCATGCACACAAGCAAATCAAAACAAGGAATTCATTCACTACTTCCCATAGGCAGGCAGGTGTTCAGCCATCTCCAGGAAAGCAGCGCTCCATTACACTTAACGGTTACTTGAGAAGACAAACGTCATCACTCTGAACGTTGCCTCCCTTCCTTCTTCTTCCCCCAGCTTTATATGCTGAGCATGACATCATATGGCATGGAATACCCCACATTGGCCAGTTGGGGTCAGCTCTCCCAGCTGTGTCCCCTCCCAACTTCTTGCACACCCCCAGCCCACTCACTGGTGGGGTGGTGTGAGGAGCAGAGAAGGCCTTGACTCTGTGTAAGCACTGCTCAGCAGTAACCATGTTATCAACACTGTTTCCAGCACAAATCCAAAACATAGCCCTTCCATACTCATTACTATAGAAAAAATTAAGTCTATCCCAGCCAAAACCAGCACAATATGACTGGTAGGTCTACTCCATGGCTGGAGCACCTGTAGTGTCTATTAGGATGTCAGACAGTATTTCAGGTAAGGTGCAGCCAATGCACTCTCTCCCTCACTAAAGTGTAGGTGGAGGCCCAAAGGGTCTGTATTTGTCATTTTCTTTCTTTCTTCTTTTATTGTTTCCACTTCCTTTTCTTTCTCTTAAGGAAGTATTTCCTGTGTATAAATTGAAATCCTAGATTCTTTCATTCAACCAGATGCAACCAAAGAAAGCCAGATGAACAGAGAGAAAGAATTGTCTTATTTTGATGATGGTTCATCAAGAGAAAGGAATTGATGTTCTTTCTTGGACCCCTACTATCAAAAAGCTGAGAGGCAGAGGAAAAGATGACAGACTGGAAATATTTGTTCTTATAGGTTTACAACTATAGTATTTGAGCATTTTCCCAGTCTCACATTGGTACCAGATTTTTAACTATTTACCTTCAAAACAACAATTATATTTGTGTAGAAAAGTTCTAATGAAGGGTTTGTTGCTAACCTCACATTTTACTTGGGATCCTTATGTACATATAATTTATATCATTCTCATACTTGGGAACTTTTATTGTATAAAAGTCTCTGTGAAGAGACACTGAGTGCATGATCAGAGTTTAAATGTTGTCATCTCTCTGATTTTATGTCTTCAGGTTCATTAAGAAATTTCCCAAATTATCAGCAATAAATGTCAGAGATGCCAACAGCATAACTTTAGAATTGTTTGTCCCAGTTAATGACATTTGCTCCAGTGTCCTCCCAAGTTCCGCACCTTCATATGACTTTGCCATTTGTCTTTAGTATATGTACTTAAACGTGACTCACAGTGAAATGGGGAGCTATCACAAGTACTTCTGAATCAGAACCCTGAGAGAGAAACGGGGTAAGTCTTGTGGTTACTGAGTATATCTACACCTTGAGGACCACTGAACTGTAAAGATAATTCTTATATGTTGCACATTTCCAAGCCATATATTCAGTGGACTTTTCCTGCTGCATGTGTTATAACCTTCATTAGGTTATTGGAGGTGCTCATGTGAGCTTCCCAAAATTTGCCTATGAAAGAAAATAAAGGCAAAGTTAGGAAGGAGTTTAATGACAGGCCTCAATGGCTGATTTCTCAACGTAAGGCCCAAGTGTTTCATCTCACAAATAATGAATATCAAAGTAAGAGTTAAAAAACTATTATCCTTCTGACAGTTCCTTTCTTTTATTTCCTAGAGTCGGTGTCTTCAAACTATGAGCATGCTCTTTGAGATCTAAGAAAAATTTCAGCAGTATTACCAGCTATTACATGATTTCTGGTTTGTCATTTCAAGGCATTGACTACTATACTTTCAAAACACTACTTATGTGAAGAAAACCAGAGTGTTTTTTTGTCTAAGAAGTGAGATATCAAAAAACTTAGGCTAGTTAAGTGATAGGAAGCTTTCTTTCTCATAAGCCTCACTTATTTCTGTCTTAAAAATTGTTTGAAACCTCTCTATATACTTTTTGATGCACCCAGTACATCTATTATTCCATGGAAACAGTGAATGAAATAGCAAGACATAGTGACATACAGTAACAGGGACCATGAGCCAGCAGCGTGCTCTCATGGCAAAGGCAGCCAGCGACATCCCACATCACATTAGGAAAAGGGTCACCAGACAATGGAGGGAGGTGTTCCTTCCTCTCTACTCATTACTGGTGACACACACCTGTAGTGCTGGGTCCAGTTCTGGGCTCCACAGTACAAAAGACATACTGGTGCAACTCCAACAACGGACCATGAAGGTGTTTAAGGGACTGGAGTATCTTTCATATGAGGCTGAGGGAGCTGGGACTGTTCAGTCTGGAGAAGAGAAGACTCAGGGGGATCTCATGAATGTGTATACATGCCCAATGACAGAACAAGAGGCAATGTGCACAAAATAAAAAAATAAAAAACAGAAAACAAAAAACAAAACACCCAACAAATTCCATCTGAACACAATTTTTACTGTGAAAGTGGTCAAACCCTGAAAGACGTTACTCAGAGAACTTGTAGAATTTCCACCTTTGGAGATATTCAAAAGCCATCTGTACATGGCCCTGGGCAACCTGCTCTAGCGACCCTTGCTTGAGCAGGGAGGTTGCACTAGATGATCTCAAGATTTCCCTTCCAACCAAAATGATTCTGTGATTTCAAAAAATATTTTATATTCATTTATGCCTTACCTTCAACTTACATTAAAAGTTCTGACAAGTTGTCTCAAGCAGTTTATTTTTTAAATATATGTCATTAACAATGTGCTCCTTGTAAGCCATCTGAGCAATGCTAGGATGTCTCAACATCTCTGATTTTTAAAATGAGAGTTTAAAATTAACTGCCACTTTCCAATACAAGTCACATTCATATCCCAGAAGAGATGGAGACCCTTGCTCTGCCAATGGAAGAGGAAAACACTGTTCAGCACCTCTCCAAAGAGACTATGCCCTTTGCATGACTAAGCTCATTGGAGAATCCTGGCCATTTATGCAACTATTTCACACAGAAGATGCCAGCATAGCTGATTTTAAATGCATTAGAAGTGAAGAAGTGGTGGAGCAAATACAGCATGAATATTAATTTCAATTCCTAATCATAGTCAGGAGGAATCAAACCCAGTAATATCATTTTGGCAGAGACCCATGAGTTCCTCTTTTTCTAGATCTTCCTGTGTCTTGAATGTGCCAATAATTAAAAACAAAAAAAACTGGCATCAGCACAGTGATTGAAAAGTGTCTCCTACCCTGAGATGTTTAGCATAAAGCAGATCAATGTAGCATCATTTTCAAGGGAAATAATCTCTGTTTAACAGCCTAAGAGAATCTGAACAATATCCAGAACAATCTGTATTTTCATATGCAGCATCCCCCTAATATCTATAAGCTTTACTCATGTTGTAGTTATTTTCTAAGGCTGAAATAAATGAACAAATTCATAACATGGTGAACATGCACGTATTTCATCCAGCCTGGCTGAGAAGGGAGAGACCCTCCACGTGCAATCAGCAGTGATTGGGTGTATCAGTCTTCCCCTTAGCATAGTTCCTAGTGTGAAATGGCTGAAACAAGTCTTGCATATGCTTGAGCTAAGGCTTTAATGCCTTAGAAACCCCAAAGTCTGTTCCCCTACTCTCTGCTCCTCCAGGAAGCCCAAAAGTGTGCTTCCAGATCCTGTTTTCACCTGGCCGTCAAACTCAGCCAACAGGGAAGTCATGATGGGGGCCTGAAATGTTTTCACCACTGAAATCTCCGCTGCTCAGCACCATGCTCACTGGGGCCATCATAAGTGATATGGCTGAACATTTGAGTCAAGGGAAAGTACTAGCATTTCTGGAGCTGGCTGGTGAGAGATGAAGCTGAGACCATCAGCTTGTGAACACAGAGTCTGTAAAAAGCAGAAGCTTTATGTGGTCCTGTAAAATGTTTGCAGAAATGAAGGCCTTGAATGCCTGAAGATACAAGTTGCCAGCATCTTGTTTCTAGAACTACTTGGGAAATTTTAGCAAGTACTCTTTTTGATCTCAGAAATGCAAAGGTACCCTATAAAAGCTTTCTGTAAGAGATACAGGTGGCTCCTGTATGGCTACTCCATTTTGAAATACCTTTTGCAGTTGCTATTTATCCTGTTTCATCACATTTTAAAATAACAGTTTTATTTTTTTCTATGCCAGGACCATATTTTTATTTAAAAGTTCATGTATATGGTAAAGATGTTTTAACAAATTTTACATCAGATAAATTAAAATAACAAGTTTTGAAAATGTTAAAATATTCCCCAAAGAACAAAACTGATATATCCTCCTTATTTACTTAATTTCCTTCAGATTAGTATGTTTCATCTTTGTTTTGAGAAGGAACATCTGAAACTTAAAAAATTCCTGCAGAATGGTACAGTTCTTGCCTTCCTCATTCTTCTGGAAACCTTTCAAAAATCTAAAGCATAATATGAAATTTTGAGCAAGTGAATAGAAGACAACCACTCCGATACAACCACTCTGATTGACCACCTGTTTTCTTTACTCCTTTTTTTATGCAACAGGAAGGAAAACTAGAATTTTCTGGTACTCTGGCTTAGGGAGGAATAGTCATTGTCACATGGAACAATAGGCACATGTTCTTTGGCTAATACCAAAAGAGCTGTTGGGAGTGGGAAGGGAGAATTAAGTACTGACTTGCTTTCTCCAGTTTTTGTCCAAGTTTTAGGAATTCTAATATTACCTATACTGTAATATTAGCTAATATACAAATCCTATTTCATTAAAGAAAATCAGGCTTTGTAGTGATAGATATATTTTTCTAAAAAATTCCAAATGTCTTGGCTATCTGAAAGGTCTATTTAAACAAGTATAGATAACTTCAGAACGTTTCTTTTCAATATCCTCTGCTGTAAAACTGGAGAAATGGAAGGGGGGAGAGAGATTGCAAAGCTATTTATTTCCATTTAATTTGTATTAATTGCTTGGTTTTGTTTTTTTTTTCTTACAGCCTCCCAATTAATAATTTGTAGAGAGTGTCTGACTTAGGTTTGATTTTGTTGGTGCTTTAACAAATGTTGGTAAGTTAACCCACTGGAACATGGTAAAGTAGAATCATTTTACTAAGTTGCTATTATAATTAGATCTTCTCATTTTGCAGTTTGCAGAAATGAAAAGTAATTCAACTACAACCTTGTAATTACAAATATTCATAGCTATCCTAAATAAATGGTTACCTATGTGGAATAACTGAGAATAGTGAAGGTAAGAAACAACACACCTGTTACTGAAATGTTGTGCTTTGCTTTACACTGCTGGGACTTTTCAGAGCCAGATCCCACAGTCAAAGCAAGTGCTTGTTCTGATTTAATGAACTTCAACCAAACTTCTGTGCACACATAGAGAATTCCACCTGTAAAGGCAGAAGCTCAGAGAAGCTAAAGTTGGCAGAAGAGTGATTGTGCTTCCTCTGTTCTCACCCCCCTCTGGAAGAGTCACTGGTTATGAAGGTGCTGGTAAAAGATACCAAAATTTGATTTGCTGGGGAACAAGACCATTGCAGCCCTATTCTCAACATACTTAAAAGGCTACCTTTGATTTTGACTTGCCCAGATCAGAGAAGAATCAGGGACTGCTGTTAGGTCTCTGTCAGGCCCTTTGTCTGCTGGGTCCAAGTAAATCTTCTGAAAAAGGCATTCTTGTCTTCCTTTTGTATGACTGCATGACAGAGGTTATGGTAGTGAGTTCCCAAAATGGTAACACAGCTGTGTGGCGTGAAGGAGAAATTTGAGAAAGAGGGTGAACAACCAAAATACAGCAGATTTGCACCTCTGCTCCTTAGACCTTCATACAAGTATTTCCTAATACTAGAAAAACAACTTGTCTGCAGAAGTAGCCAGAAGGTGTTAATGAGCCTTGTTTGAGTGACAGATAGCATGAGCACTACTGTTGTTTATTATTTCATGTTATACTGGTAACATTGCAAGAGAATTATGACTCATTGTTTGTTACAGACGTTGCTGTAACTGTGCCTCTGTCTTTATCTACCAGTATTTCCTCCAGATGTCAAGATTTGCTATGATGGGAAGCTATCATGATTGTTTCAATACGGTCACAAATTCTCATGGGCGTTATCACCACAGTGACACTGTGAAAGACATAGTCTAGCTGTGGGATCTGGAACTGCCAGTGGGAAGCAACAAGCTGGTAAAAGCTACGACTGACTGCAAATCTTACTGCAGACGGCTGTACCCTGAACACCCTTTCCCTCCACACATCTTCTTCAGACGCCTCCACCGTGCACCAGATGAAAATCTGAGGTCATTAAACCAGCAATGCCCCAATGCACAAAGGAGACCTAAGTAACTGTTTCATAAAGAGCTCATGCAGTCTTGTGCCTTTCCCTGAAAGAGGCCAAGAGGTCCTTTAATTTGCAGGAGATAATTTCACTAAGCCATCCATAGTCATGCCTAAGTGTTCCTCCTGCATAGTCACAGTTAATTTAGACACCATTGACAAATACAAGTACTGCAAATTACTAGTCCCAGTGCACATTACCATGCTTTTACCCTGTCAATTTAATCTGCTGTCATGTTTGCCAAATTATCTAGCTTTGTTAAGTCATTTCCTACTACCTCATCATCCTAATGATTTTGGCTGTATATAACTTATCTTCACCAAGAAAATTTGACTTCTTTCTGGCTAGCCATTTTTCCTAATGCCACATCCATTTAACCTCATCGCAGTGTCACTCACCAATGCATGGAAAGCAAGCTATCTTTGCTTACCATCTTCCCAGTTTCCTATCTAGACAGAACTTTGCCTGTCAACACATGAGTATTTAATTTCCCCAACAGTCACAAGTGAGGCACATTATCAAAACTGCTGTAAAGTCCAGATAAGTTTTTTCATCTAATTTTCTGGAAAAGCAGGGATCATGTATACTTTGAAAGGAGTGATCTAACATCCTTTAAAGCAAAGCTTTGATGGAATCCATATTCACAGTGGCAATCAATCTTGGTGATCAATTTAAAATTGGTGCGTGTACTGCTGGGACTCATTGCATTAAGCCACCGATCTAATGCGTTCCCCAAGCTTCTGAGGGCATTAAAAAATTGTTATTAGTGACCACCTGTATGGTCATTATGGCAAATACCTGTGCTCATCTTGTTGGCAATGTCTCTTGTGTTAGCTGAAGCATGAGCCCAATCATTTATTTTCTCATTATAAACACCATGACCTATACTTTTTCTTCAACCATCCACACAGCATCTCCAAGGAGCCCAGCCTCCATAATCTGAGCCCTGGCCTATAGAGACCTTGCTCCTGGACAGATCTCGCTGTCTGGATGGCAGAAAGGTCTTGGCACTGGCTGGTTTGCCAGGTAAGGTTACACTTTTGCTGTGAGGGCTTCAGAGCTCAGCAGCAGGTTGCATCTGTGCATGTGTTGGGGTGCAAGTGATGGAGACATTAGGAGAAGCTGGTCTTGAGTACAGGCTCAGGTCTGTGTTTGGCAATATCGCTTATGCATGTCAGCCTTCATAGTGAAAATAAAGCATGTGTAACTGTTAATACTAAACCATATTACAATATTAGTGATGGTCAATTCAAAAATGAGAACTATTCCAAATATCCAATATAGAAATCTGCAAAAGTCAAATTTCAATATTAGCAACAGTTTTATAAATAAAGCCAGCACTAACATAACCTCTGATCTAAAGAATTTCAGTGAAAATAATGTGTAGCTAAAAAAAAGAGGAATGTTTTTCCAGGACTAATAACAAATCTACATGAATGGAGACCCAGAAAAAAAGTGGTAGTGGTTTTCCCAGGAATTTAAATATGTCATTAGATTTAACACTGGAATTCTTTCACCAAAAGTAGAGACTCTTTTGCACTTGTTTTTTTTATGCAACAGCATATGTATTTATTGTTCTTGGTTACTTTGATATTTTATTGATATTGCCACAATTGAAATTGTTTTAATTTCATAATTAACTGCATTTTTGTTTTTATTATGTGGTTGTGATCATTAATTTACGGGTAAGAATTAAGTTTGCCTTTCATTGAACACTTGATTTCCACACTCATAGGGAGACAGTTTTCCAGAAAGTCTATCTCAACTCCTACCAGTGTTGAAATTTTCTAGGGGGATTATGAAGATCAAACTAAGAATGAGTCAGTCAACTGGGATAACTCAGCCTGGCTCTCTCGACTCCAGTGAAGGACTTATTCCAATATCTGGTCCAGATAAACATTTACAATTATACATTAATTTTCTTTAAAGTCCAGATGATCTCAGATTTAGCATTGGATAACTTTGGATCTTGAAGAACTTTTTTTTTTTTTTTTTGTGGGAATGTTGGAAAAAGAAAACTTGGAAAGAAGAGGGGGAAAACAAGGCAACTTTACAGAACAATGGAAGCATATGGTCATATATGAGGACAGAAAGCTGGGTTTGCATAAAGCTATGATGTGAACAATTACATTTATGTAACAATGTTGCAACTGAAATAGTAGCACAGAAAATTAATGACATATGGAAGAAAGGATATAAGAGAGCAAGGAAATCTCTCTGATTTGAGATGAAATGAGAAATACTTATTTACATCAATTGGTTATTTTGTCCTTATTACAAATATCATTTATTATTCATTTAAAGGGGAAGTTTTCAAAACAAGCTGAATATATGTTAAAAAAAAATGCAGTTAACATATCATAATTAATATTGCCACTGAGGACAAGGATAAGGCTGAGGTACTTAATGCCTTCTTTGCCTCAGTCTTTAATAGTCAGAGCAGTTATCCTCAGGGTACTCAGCCCCCTGAGCTGGAAGACAGGGACCGTGAGCAGGATAAAGCCCCCATAATCCACGAGGAAGACGTTACTGACCTGCTATGCCACCTGGACACTCACAAGTCTATGGGGCCGGATGGGATCCACCTGAGGGTGCTGAGGGAGCTGGCGGAGGAGCTTGACAAGCTACTCTCCATCATTTACCAGCAGTCCTGGTTAACAGGGGAGGTCCCAGACGACTGGAGGCTTGCCAATGTGACGTCCAGCTACAGCAAGAGCCGGAAGGAGGATCCGGGGAACTACAGGCCGGTCAGCCTGACCTCGGTGCCGGGGAAGATTATGGAGCAGTTTGTTTTGAGGGTGCTCATGAGCCATGTGCAGGACAACCAGGGGATCAGGCCCAGCCAGCATGGGTTCATGGAAGGCAGGTCCTGCTTGACCAACCTGATCTCCTTCTGTGACCAGGTGACCCACCTTGTGGATGAGGGAAAGGCTGTGGATGTGGTCTGCCTGGACTTCAGTAAAGNAAGGGCCTGGAGCACAAGTCTTATGAGGAGCGGCTGAGGGAACTGGGACTGTTTAGTCTGGAGAAGAGGAGGCTGAGGGGAGACCTCATTGTGCTCTATAACTACCTGAAAGGAGGTTGTAGCGAGGTGGGTGTTGGTCTCTTCTCCCAAGTAACTAGCGATAGGACGAGAGGAAACGGCCTCAAGTTGCAGCAAGGGAGGTTTAGGTTGGACATTAGGAAGAATTTCTTTACCGAAAGGGTTATCAATCCTTGGAACAGGCTGCCCAGGGAAGAGGTTGAGTCACCATCCCTGGAGGTATTTAAAAGATATGTAGATAAGGCACTTAGGGACATGATTTATTGGGCATGGTGGTGTTGAGTTGACGGTTGGACTTGATGATGTTAGAGGTCTTTTCCAACTTTAATGATTCTATGATTCTACAATGAAATGAAATTTCTTTAAGCCTCCCCTGAAATGCGCTGTTTTGTTATTGTAAACAACAAAGTCTAGAGGTGAACTGCTAAAGTGTCCAGCCACCTCTTCACTGCCATATAAACCTTCATGCCTCATTAACCCCAATATAATTTACATAAACTACTGAATCTTAATGCTACCTCCAAAAAACTTTGCAAAAATACATGTAAAGGTCAAGATAACAAATTACAAAACTATAACATTAATTTCTTATTTAAAGGATATTCTGCCAATAATCTCATGGTAATTTGCTTGCCATGGGACAAGAAAAATATGACATGAATGAAATTACTCTGTCCCTTAGTTGTTCACTTGCAGGTTCTCATGCACTGTATTTTTGTATCAGAGAAATGTTCTATATAAGCTAGCATACATTTTCTAGGTGTTGTGCAGTCTCCATTACAACTTAACTTCAGTGTTAAGTACTCTCAGATGGAGTATGCCACTTCCTTGGTGAGGAGTAAGTGAAAGGAGGTATGTTATGAGCAAGTACTATGAATTGTTTGGCTTGGAGTAACACCCAGTTAGTTATTCATGCCAGGGTTCACCTGGTGGAAATACATTAATGTAAATATTTTTCAGTAACATAGCTGAAAATGAAGTCTTCCAGTTTTTTATACTGTATTGTCATCTACATGGGATCTAAAAAAAAACAAAAGCAAGATTTTTTGTTAGATAATTTACCTCTCAATATGGTTCTTACTGTAATTGGTTTCAAATTCCAATCCCTGTCAAATGCAAACAGAAAAGTAAATGTCAAGTTATCTTTAGAACTTTTCTAAAACATTCCGGGACCAGAAAAGTGAACGTTTTTCAGGCTCCAGATTTTGCAAACATCAGAAGTTAAATTTTCGCTAAGGTAATGACCTACTGTTTAGTCCATATGTTTGTTGCTTAAAATTGTTGAAAAATAGGATTATATAAAAATTTTAGACACCACTGCCTAGTCTGATTGTTTATTTGAATTGATATTTTGAGACAGTTTCTTAGGGACCAGCCTCCTGTTGTTTCCTGTTTGCATGCAGTATGACTCAGACTTCATGCCAACTTGAAGCTTTTCTACTTCGTTTGGAAAGTTTAAGAATAAGACTGCTCTTTTGAAAAGGTTGCATGTACCTTATATGCAACAATGCTTTCTTTATTTCTGAGCCAGCACAAAACAAACAAGTGCCAAACTAGTTGCTGCTGCTGTTGGACATACTTGAGGCATCCCTCTGTCACCATTCAAGGGCGTTACTTCCACCTGCACTAATAGGATCTGGGTGGTTTTGCTGGGTGGAGGGTAGAGGGTCTGAAAAGTCATACCCTTTCCTGCTAGGCAAAATGGTCAGAATTACACTAAATATACAGACCTGCTTGACTTCCACAAGACACCAGAATTGAAGAACCATGCATGTATGGACATCAAGGTAATAAGCAAACTCAATTCCCATTGATGATGAAGCGTTAACAGACATGTGACTCAAATATTACTTGGTCTTTGTTGAGCGTGATGTGCCTCCCAAACAGTTAATAAAAGGGAAGGATGTTATTGTTGTCTCTGGAAGCCATTCAATCCATTTTTGTCTGCAGAGAAGCTGCTGTACTAAAAAAATGAAAAGGAGAATGGAAGCGAAGGATGTGCTTCAGGAAGCCGTCCACACTGCCTACAAGTCTTGGAGAAATGAATCTTTCTCAGGCAGCACAGTTACAGATCTGTGCCTCACCTCTGATCATCTCCACCTACAAGCTAATGGCACAGCAGACATTGGTATGCCCACCACTTCTCACCCCACCAGGGAGCCATGACATAGGCCAGGACCTTGCAAGTCACCCATGCTCCCGTGTCCTACAGTGTAGAGACAGGTTGTCATCACAGCCTCAATCTGGAAGTTCACAGCCTTACACAAACCCTTTTTCAGTATTCAGGACATCCATAAGGACTTTTGTTTCACGTGGACTCTTCGTGCCTAACGAAGTGAGACATCTTACTGTAATATCTGCCTATCAGAGACCTCACCAAGGCCTCAGATCACCTTGCTTCCAGTGAAGTAGTTTTCTTCTATACTTCTTTCATTCTACCAAGTGTGGCTGAAAGCAGTCAAAGGGTTGGAAACATACAGGGCAGAGGTAGGAGCAAGAGAGACTGACAGGCATAGTTATACAGGAATTCCTTCTTTGTAGAAGGCATGTGTCTATAAGAGACAATTTTAAAAATGATTGAAGTAAAAGCAGAGCAAAGTAAGTAGAAGTGGGCTAGGGCAGCACAAAAATCTGACTCTAGTTCTTTGCCTGTTTTGAAGAGGAAAAAAGTCAGGTTGTGCTACAATATGATTTATTAAAAAATATTGTGAAAACATTTTACATGAAAAGGAAAGTGTTCATTCACTTTGCAGTGAGATCTTTTTCTAACTTAAAGTTTTTTTAACTTCTTAGAGTAAATAAAAGTTTCAAATTAAAGATGACAGTTCTTTTATTTAAATATCTTTCAGAGTGAAATTTTTTTCCTTCTGAATTTTGGTGACTTTTAGTCTAAAGCCTGTGTGGTGAAATTATGGAATTCATGGGGAAAAGGCTTAGAACAGATCTGAATTTCCAGATATGGAAATAGACCCCACACCTTAAAAAAAACACCAGAAAGGAACTGCATATCACTATTCTGTTCTCTGGTGGGACACTGTCTCATTCTGGAAGCAACGGTCTGTTAAACTACCTTTACTGATAATAGAATTAGAGATAGTGTCCTCACAAGCCTGGGTTTTCAGTCAATTAAAAAAATCAATTTTAAATGGCTTCTCTTTTCTTTGTGCTATTTACCCTATCCTGCAATGGAATGTGATACAGTCAATTACAGCTGGAACTCTAAATATTTCTCTTCAAGCCTCTCTAAAGTTTCTTTTATTAAACAAAGTTCATAAAATTGGCATCAACAGAAATACTGCTATCCCCTACTTTGTTTATCTATTCTAATAGTGGTCCTCAGAAAGATTCTCTTTACCTCTGATCATCATTTTAACTTTTCTTAGTATCCATCATAATTTTCTTTCCAACTTTCTAAGAATGGAGGGATTTTTTCTTTTTTTTTTTTTATGGAGAAACTAGCTTCATAATTGCATCATGAATGTAGCAGGACTGAGACTTTAAAAAATATATTTATGTATTAATATTTTCCAGTACAGTGCTTCCACTTTCAAAATACTTTCTTTGGTTTTTAGCTAGAGAAAAATGCTTGCACATCTTTCTCCTGGACATAACCGAAAGCTGAACTTGTTAAAACTAAAAAAGCTTAGGATGCTCCTGTCTCCTTGTCTGCTCTGTCTCAGAGTACTATCCTGCAAATGAATTCCTCTCTTCCTTCTGCTCCTTGTCAGCTCTCTGAGCTCTGCCATTGTCACCTTGTCACCTTCTCTGACAAGCAGAGCTCGGAAGCAAGGTATAATACATTTTTCTATTGATGAGCTATTTAGTGAGATAGAGGGGATTACAGATACAAGAAGAGCTGTGTTTTACAGCCCTTGTTTAATTTCCTTCTGTACAATGAAGTTGATGTTTCTTCAGATTAATCATAAGCCTCAGGTGGACCTGTAAGTAGAAGAAAAAACATACAAATGAGCAATCTAATTAGAAATAAATAAAATTCAAGGGACTGTACCCACATCTAATTCAGACCATACATACTTTAACCTTTTCTCATATACCTCAGACATGTGAGTCATTCATTTTATCTCAAAATTTTAATATGATGTATTATAAACCGATATCCAGAACCAAAGATATTTCTTCAGTCTACTTCCTTAGTAGTTCTGATCTTGGAAAGTCAAAGGTGGAAATGACGAGATTCTCTCTAATTAGAACTTGTTGAACTTGTCTGCCATGTGTGTGGCCTAAATAGCTGAGCAGTGTTTTCTGTCCATTTTGTGCTTGCAGATAACATACACCCTAGTGAGCAGGCCATAGGAATCTTTTAGAAGGATTCTAAAGAGATTAGTTAAAAAAATGCAAAGAACATTGTCTTATTTTTACACTGTTAATTTCACTCTTGATTAGAGTCTTGCAAAGGCTGTAAATCAACATTGAAGACAATCAGAGCTTTCTTTCATTGCAGTCATTCCACAGTGTTTTTAACTCTTCTTTAGTCTCCAAGGTGAGCAGGAAACAATGAAGCTAAAAGATTTTTTGTTTTGTTTTTCTGTGTGAGAACATAATGTTCTTTCCATTTCTATCAGCTGTTGTGATAACCGGGGATTAATTAAAGAGTCACTTGTTGCTTCTTCTTATATTCCAAATAGCTTTAATCCCTGAAGTTCCAAAGTAATAAAGACCGCAATATCATCCTGCACACATGGGACAAGAACAGTCCACCTTTGGTCTCATGTCATGTTAAACCACAGAAAATAATAAAGCCATAACTTATATAATTCCCTTGTGAGCAGTACTGTATACAGAGAAATGCTGGGGAGTCTCGTTCTCTGTGGCTTGTCCACAGGACTCTCTGGCTGTGGAGGGCCAATGCTTCACTGCAGAGAGTGGCACAGATCCAGCTGAAAATCTGGCCTCAGCAGCAAAACAAAGATCTCTGATCAGCAATTCCAAATAGCTTGTCTTGGAAAGAAGTCACGTTTATTTCAGCCAGCAGAAAGAATGCAGGGCTAAAATAAAATAATAAAAAAAAAACAACCACAAAACAAGCAAAGCAAACAAACCAAACCCAAACAAAAAAAACCAAACCCAAACCCTAATTAATCTGCTGAAAGTTGTTAAAGATGTAAATTTCTGAATTGTGGATGAACACATGTGGCAGACGGGCAGTCTGATGTTTTCACTGTGGCCATTTACAGCACAGTGTGTAGAAGTCTTTCTTCGTCCTACTAATGTGAAGGAACCACCATAAGAGGAAACAGGACACCTCAGGTCATGACTGAGGTGTTTCAAGAGTTACTCTAACACCCTAAGTTCAGATACACACATTGGGTCTAGCTAGGTTGGAATCAGATCCCAGTGCATGGCATGTAACATCCGTGCCTGCTCTCAGCCATAGGAATAAAAGCCCAGCAAACAAGTTAGAAAGGAGCTTTGACAGTCCAAGGCCAATTCCCTGATCTAGACACCTGGGTGGCTGAATCTCCATGGAACACCTCAAAGTACAGCTGCCTGTATTTTGTTTTAGATGTATCCTAAGACTTCGAGCCCTGGAGTTTCTTAACTTGTGGTCTGGAGACTACTGGAAAGGCTGTGATGATCCACCAAGTGCAAGACATTGAGCATAAGGAAGGGGAAGTAGTTAAAATTCCTCAAATAGATCCTCTTTCTAATGGTTTAGAAGCAATTCACAAGACCCTGGAGAATCCTGTGCGTGCAGAGCTGACCTCCTTCAGGTATGACGACACAGCATTGCAAAGTGCTGTGTAGGCAAATCTGAAGCACCAAACTGGAAATAACAGAAGGACGAAGCAAGATAAATAAAGGGGGTTAATTTGCTGTCTGAGGTAGCATTATACCAAGACGTCATAAGATTTTTCCAATCAGCAGCAAATTAAATTAATTAGGTTCATAGCTTTGAAAATGGTTTTGCTAGTCGACCCTTCAAAATCTCACTAGAGGGGTTATTGATGAAGATACCTTATACAAAATCCTTCCCAGTATCTCCCTTTATTTTAACTCCTGAGGAAATGTTTTTGATCATGTCTGGAAGTAGTGTGAACTGGCTTAATTTCCTGCACTATTCACTATTTATTGATCAAATATTTTAACATGGGGATTGACACAAAAAATCCCTCTCCCAAAATAGCCAAGAACCCAATGTTTGGGAAAGATGCTGATATTAAAGAAAGAGAGGAACATTGTGAATCCTTCCAATCTTCTTCCTAATACAAAGTCTTCCTTGTAAATAGAATCATGGAAAGACTCAATATCATTTAGCAAACAAATGTGTCCTAAACACATTAGACCAGGAAGGTTCTAAGCCAAATTCTCTGTACGTATAAATGGACCACACACTATCAAAATTGATGGGAGAATGGAAGTTTGGCTGTCCCTAAAATCAAATCAGCTATGAAGAAGTAGTACCCAACACCAGCTTATGTAAACCAAACCAAGGACACAATGTGGGAAGGTGTTTTAGAGAGTCTCAGTCATCAATCTGTATTTGTAAATTCCAGTAAAACCAAAAACAAAGTTGAAGACGATTCTCAGAAATGGTTTTGAAATTTCTCTGAAGTAATTTCTGTTTACCAGAAGATGCAGCAACATTCAGAAAGAGGCAAATTCATCTCCTTTCAATTTAGTGGTGAAGCTTAGTTTTCAAGTGCACTAGTGTTGTCAACCAGTCTTCTGGTAGCATGAGGTGTGTTGATGAGTTTGCTGGCCTAGGATTTATGTTTGTCTTCCCAGCAGGTAATGTATGAGACAGTCACTTCTAGATGTACCTGACCAATACTTTCTATAGAAACATTTGTATTAATGACTTCTGAGCTCTTTCATCACACTGCGTACCCAAAAGGAGACCTGGCAGGACAGAACATTTAGATTAAATGATGTCAGTTTGAAGAGTCAGACCAAGAGGGTTGAAACCACTGCTGCCTAAACTATTACTCTTGCAGAATGATAATATCTTATTTTTAGAACATTGAAGCATGTCTCGCCCTGGAGCTCAAACAGCAGTCTAATAGTTATTAATGGCAGCTGTCAGGTACACATCTATTGACCAAGTATGAGTCACACTGATCATACTAGAAGCCCCAGTTAGCTGCAAAGCTGGGGCTTTTTTTTTTCTTATTTTCTTTTATTTTTTCTTCTTTCTTTTTTTTTTTTTATTAGCTCATTCTTTTGTAGGTAGCATGACAATGAAATATCAGGGTGTTTATCTGCATTAGCCATTAGGATAAACTAATGAACTTGTTCTGGAGATACAAGCAGGTCACCACCTGATTCGTCAGTAAATGATACTGTTAAGGAGGCAATTTCCATCACTGTAGGTACTCACAAGTTAATTTAAAAACTACCAGCTTTTAATTAGTAGAGCAGCCAGCATACTGTGTGGCAAAATCTTGCAGAAAGCCCTTCAATTTATTATGAAGCTAAAGAAATACATTAAGAATGCCTTTCTCCTCCTCTAAAGAGTGATTGGAAGAACTCTAATACCAATATGATTGACAATAATGGTTAAAAGGAAATAATTTAAAATGTTATATTTCTTTGTCTCCCAAAATTAAATGACTTTCAGACACATTCTCATTTTTAGCATGCTACAGTATTTGCAAATTTAATTTCAAAGCATTATTTTTACATGTAGGTTTGACAAATCAACTGCTGTGGCTGTCTTACAGGAATTAGAATAGCATTTAATTCATGCTTTCCAAAACAAATAAGGCAACTACAAACAGTATAAAATCTGCAGCAACAGTGCCTGTGAACCCTCAAGATCAAGCAAAGTCTGCTGTTAAGTTTTTATGCAGGAAAGGTCTGCAAGGGCATGAAAGCTGCACAGAAAATCCAGCATATAGCTGACTGTCTGTTAAACAAAGAGACAGATACAGTGTAGGTCTGCATCCTTCATTTCAGAATGCAATTAAAAATCCTGGCCCTTGCCTAAAAGATCTGTCAGAGACAAACTGCTCTGGAGAGATAATGACAGAGCCAAGGGGAGAGGACTCGGGAGACCAAGCTGAAGCCCAGAGGGAACAGCTTTTTGTAACTGAAGAACCCCCCAGCTCTTGCAGGTCTCTTCTAACGTTGCTGTTTTCAGGTCACCATTTAGTGGTCATATATTTGCAAATGCCTTTGCAGTAATAAAATGTAACTTCAGTGAGTGAGAAAAGCAAAGAAACAGGAGGAAAAATGGCAGTGGAGGAAAGGAGAGAGAGGATGCAGAGAAAGAAATCATTAAATGAGGGAGTATGACGTCCCTTTGTTCAGTATTGCACTACTCTTAGCGTGAATCCACTGCCAAGATTGTCTGATAGATGGGACATGCCTAAATACATTAGACAAGAAAATACAAAAGGTGTGCCTGAGCCACAAACCAGGACATATTCACTGTTATTTAATTATTCTAGGCAATGTCCAGTAGAGTGTAAATAAAGTGCACACTGGACCTCTGGACATGAGGGTATGCTCTTCTCTCTCCAGGCAAACAAGCTGATCTCATGCTTAACCATGCTCTTCTGAATGACCAGATTGGCTTCTGCACCTGGCCTGTCCTTGACACAGCACTGGCAGTGCTTGGTCTTGAGCCAGCTCCTTCTCTGAACACGGTGTGGTACAAGGCAAAGCAACCTCTCTCCTTCAGTCTCTGCTTCTGCCCATTAAAAGCCAGCCATGCCAGATGGGATCCACTTTTCCCACCTGAAAGCTATGGATAGCATAGGCAATTACATTTCTGCTGTCCTGCTGTGGACTTTGCTTTTGCCTACATGCGTGTCCCAGACTGATTTCCAGATCTCAGCTGTGGTGCGTCTTTGTTTTAGCTCTCTGGAAGCTTCTTGGTATTCCATGTCCAGAGAAATGGCTGGTGTATGCACTTCTGACCTCCGTCCCCTCTTTCTTTGATATTATGACAGTTAATATGAGAAGTAGTACTGCTACCTTGGAACAGTCTTTGATGAATCACTAGTAATAACCCAACATTTAATCCTAAAAATTGGGCCACCTGTCAAGTTCGTCTGCAAAGCAATTTCTTTAATTTCCACTGATGGTCCTCTTCTAACAGGGTCATCTCCCCCAGATCAATATCAGCTGAAATGTGATTTGGCTTTGTGGTCTCTAGGGGCATTAGCCTGTCCATGTGCTGTGCTCAAGATATTTCATCTTTTTCTAATGCTTCAGCTGAACACAAAGCAGTAACGACCTGTCTAAGGTGGATGTTATTACTGCCTTGCTTCCTAAGCTGCATGCTGGATTGAAGCTGTTGAACATCAACGTACAGGCAATCCTATCTTGTTCTTAGTCTTTCCATGAGTCCATGGTGTGCCATTCTCACATTTTGCAGCAAAAGTTCTTTACCCTTGGTACACTGCTAGGTCATGTATCTCTTCCTGCCATCCTGTAATTCAGTTGTCTTTCCCCAGGTATATATGTTTACAAAATTTCTCCTGTAAGCAAAGATGTGTCTGAAATGTTTTAGTAAATGAGACCACAAAGCACATTCCCTACCTCTGCACTGTGGGAGAGTATTCTTTTTGTCACAAAGCCCTGTAGGGAGCATCAGGTTAAACCCAAGGGGAAATGCTTGTTTTCCTTGTGTAAATTCCACTTTTTAAGTGTAGAGTGTTTTTTCCACAACAGCTATTACAGTCTGTGGAGTTCTTGACTGAAACAAATAGGAGATGTATTTTGTTCTTAGGTTTATGTTAGGGGCTTGAAGTTGGTCTTTGTGCATTTAGTTATTCCTCCAGGATTTTTTCTTTTGTATGTGACTTATGGATGAGTAACAAAATGAAAGGTTTTTCCTCCTACTATTAATTTATATTGTCAGTTCTGTGGGCCATTTATTCATTTATTTTTGCAACAGTCTCTAACTCCAGCTGAGGTTTCTCACAAGTACAAGAACTTCTACTTATATCATGGTGCAGTAGCTGTCTTGCCACATATCATGGCTGTTTGCTCCTAGAGGTCCCCAGATTGCTTTGAGATGCCCTTCCTGCCCTGGGGAATCCCATTGGGACACTTGGCTATGAGTCAAGGGCTTTTTTTTCTTGCCTGCTTTTTAAAATGAACAATCCAGCCATGCACATTTGGAGCTGCTACTCTTCCGTGAAGATATTATAAGGCAATAAATGAGCACTGACCATATGTAAACCTATTTCTAACTCATCTAGCTCTAGTCCAGAAGACAAAAGATCTGTGTCACCACAGCACTTAGCCCAGTCTCTGCTGAGACCCAGTAAGCTGTAGGCACCGCTGTCACATAACCAGGGCTATACAGTGCATGGGATGCCAGTAGTGTCTCTGCATGGTGCTACACCACCAGAGTTAGACAGGCTGGCCTACCAGGAGGGATGCAGGGCAGGTTCAAACTTGAGTGCATAGCTCTGATTCGCTTATAATGAATAGATCCGAGGTACCCTGTGACAGCTTCAAAGAGCAGAGTTGCAATGTTTCCTAGACAATGCTGATTAAACATCTCAGAAGCACAGGACATATTCCTTATATGAATCACGAATTCCTGATTCATTCCTTCCATGTCATGAATCAGGAAAAAATTCTAAAAATCATTACATTGAATTTCAGGGAAAGTCAGAAAGTTCTGTTAAAACTCGAGCACTAAGATACAGATTTCAGCATAATATTTATTGATACATAAGTATATGGAGAGAGGAAAAGAATATGCTTCATTACAAGAAAGATGGGGTTTCAAATTATCTTAAAAATTTAAGAGATGAGAACGGCTTTAGTTTAGCTCCAAAGCTAGAAGAAGGTAACAGTTCCATTTCATTACATTTGATTTTCCAAATCCTCTTTTCATTCCTGCAGTGCTTTTATGGAGCAGGATTGTGCTGGACTACCCTGAGATCCAAAGCTGTACTTTAAAAACATTTGGAAAAGGCTCATGAAACTTGAGACCCTTTTGTCTTGGGAGTTTTCAATGTGATTAGGGTGTCAACTAAATTGTGATGACCCTGGCTGGGAGCCCTTGACTCCTTTCTTCAAGGCTGAGCATCTCCTGGTAGTTGTCTCTGAAATGAACAGAGTGAAGCTAAAGCCTCAACTTGCAATGATTGTAGCACTAAAAATGTGAGCTACTCTCTCACTCTGGTCATTTCTGAGTTGAGGATCTGGACTAAAAAATTTTCCTGTTAAAAATGTCCTTTCCAACTCTTACACTTCTGTGAAATGTTTTGGCCTCAGCACAATGAAATCAGATGAAAAATGTTTCAATCTGTTCTTTTCAGAGGCATTATGATGTAGTCTTTAATTATACACGTTCTTTTTTTGTTCCCTGGAGCCCCAGCCCATTTTGAAATGATTTGTATTTTATTCATACTTTTATTGTTAGAATGCTTTCCAGGCTGGAAAGCAGCTTTTTAAAGAAAAACAAAATAAATAACGGGAAATGGCTGTTCTTTGTTTAATGTATTTTACATAATAATGGTTGGTATTTTTTTAAATAAAAATAAAATACTGGCATTTTTCACACACATAGAATTAGAGGAAAGCTGTGGTGTATCTTTGTTTATAGGTTCAAATTTGTTACATTTAATAAAATTCACCCTTTTCCTTTTCTTTTGTACAGGTATAGGAGCACAATAAATCAAAAGTAATGTTACAGGATTATAAGCATTTCTAGCAACAATCCCATTCATCTGAAAGCCATTGGATTTCTACCTTGCTGTAGCTATATCTGTTGTGACTATATATGTCAATAGTCAGTTACTATCCTTTGAGTCGATATGAAGCATCTACTTTGCACTGTGCACATAAATATGTATATGTGAACATACATGTACATCATTAGTATTTAGGATAAAATTAATCTATATGGCCACCTATGTTTGTACTCATACATTTATAACATACATTTATACTTAGAATCCAGCCTGCATACACACATGTATGTTTATGTAATGATACCTCCAACCAAGATGCAAAAAAAAGAAAGCTATATTTAACTTCTAATGATAGTGAAAAAGACAATAAGCAAGATGTAGCTTTTAATATCATTTAAGACACACATACCTTTTCCTATAAAGCCTCACTGCTGGGCAGAAATCTGCTAATGCGAAGACTTTTGCCATTTCAGGGCATGAGTTTGCTATTAAACAGATTTTGGTATCAAAGTCTGTACATTGTCAGCAATCGTTTGGTAGTGATAAATGTGGCTTCACACTCACCACCCTTGTTGAGTTGGTGAGGCATGCTCTCAGATCCATGCATTTGCTGCCGAGTCACTGCCAGGGTGAGCGGGATCCAGACAGGGAGATCCCATAATTCACAACTTTATGGACAAACTCCAGGGACTTGCTGGAGCTGCAACTACAGAGGTCTAGATTCATATGTCCAGAATGATTCACCACCAGGACTGAGAGATGTTAGAACCAGTTGGCCGCTTGTGGGGGAAAGAGACACGGGAGATGAGGTTGGTAGAGCAGACCAAAGAAACTGGGGGTACTTCTTACTTTCTTGACTCCTCTGACCCCTTACACTGGGGTTGTGCAAGCACTGACAGCATATCCCCTATTCTGCAAGCCACCGGTGCTCTACTCACCTTTCTCCTTCTGCTTCAGTGCCTCTGGCCAGTCCATATGCAATAGATTTGTGTAGCTTTGTGTTGCTGTGCTTTTCTATGCCAGTTGAGTACAAAAATCCCTGCTCCTCATGGTGCTAGATCATTGATATTTAGGTCATCAAATCCATGATATAAGGAGTTTCTCTATGTAGAAATTATATATGGGGTCAAGACTTCCTGAGGTCTTCTAGAAGAAATATGGTACCGTTGTTACAGTGTAGAATACAGAAATATCTAGAGGCCCAAGTCTAGAGGACTGGGGTGCTGTGGGAGGCTGGGTCTACTGGTAACAACACAAAGTGAGAGGGTGGCCTTGGCTACAGAGAGCTTGCAAACTCAATGGACAAGATAGCTTTTATCACAAGTGTGCAACCAAATCATAGGTACCTTATGAGACCTTGAGACATCATACATGAAATGTGGTAGAAACAGGAACCAGATTCAGAATACCCTGGTGCTGTTTAGTGTCAGATTAGCATGCCTTGCTTACCCTTTGCAGTCAAAATACTTCTTTGTATTTCTGTTGCAAAAAGAGAGAAAGTGATGAAACTGAGAAAGAAACAAGGAATCCAGAATAAATAAAACAGGAAGAAGACACTTTAAAAGACCCTGAGGAAAGTATACCTTTTCTTTCCATCCTTGCCCTTTACTGTCAGAAAAAACATGTTTTCATGAATGTCTTTGTGCTGATCTTCCCTGCATACTCTCATGTTGTTTTGTGTGCTCTGAGAGTAATGTACTTTCAGCCTGGGACCAGTGATCCCTTTGAACTCACTTGCAATACAGGAAGACAAATGGAGAAACAGATTTTAATCTTGGCATCTTGGCAGTTGATGATGATGGGTGTTTGAAAATGAAGGATGAAAAGTAAAAATGAGAATTGTGTTTTCTTTTGTCTGGAGCTCCTTGGTCCCAGAATTATTCATATTCTGAGGCTGATTCATCGTCTTCCTCCTTTTGCTTCATTTTCCTCTCACTGTTTGAATCCAATGGGAAAGAGAAAGAACACCTTTAAGAATCTCCTTCCTTGATTAATTCTCATTTTTAATGGGATAGAACACATGAGCTAGTTTTCCCAGATGCCCTTATTTTGCATTCTTTCCCTGGGAGCAAAGCCACGCTGATAATAGTTGGACAAATTTTTCATAACTAAACAGGTAGGTGTTGTGTGTGAAATGTTGGTCCCTGATGGGACTGGTCATCAGTGCTATTAAGTTGTTCCCTTGAAAGCACTTGATCCTGCTGAGAGTTTTGCTCATAGTAGTACAACCTTGATTATACTAAAAGAGTACTGCAAACAGTGTTGTGTCTCAAAGTTTTCTCCAGGAGAGAAAGATAGATCTGCTTAGAACCAGCCCTGCAATACGCTCTGCATGCTCTCCCACTACAGTTTGCATTTTCTTTCAACTGACCATTTCTACCACAATTTTGTCAACACTCCCACTTCAGGAATTATGAAATGCAGGTCATTCCAAGTGTGACTTACTGCCTTATCAGCCATAAGGAAGAACAAAAGGGTCACCCCCACCCTCATAATTTTATTGGTATCTCCTTCATTCCAAAAGCTGGTGTCCTAATTAAATCATGCCTTCTATGGTTTACCTCTACTTATTACAAGAACTACATCTCTGTACAGCAGCTTCCCTTTACTTCGTTGAGAAATCATTAATTCTCTTATCTTTATATGTGCATATGTCATATATGTATGTATGTAGGTATACAAATGTATCCTTTGCACCTTGCACCCTCAATATCTTTTTTTGTTTACTTTATCTGCAAGTGATCTGTATAGAGTGACTTGGAAATATTCTGCAGAAAGGGTGCTATCCCATATAATAAACTTGCCAGAAAAAAAGTATATTCTAACTTTTCCACAGATGTCTGAAGTGGATGATACCAATGGTAGATATTGTTATCTGTCCTTTGGGACAAAGCAGGATAGTGGACATGAGTACACTGCAAGTTAAATTATTCATTTCCAAAGCTTTATAACAAATCTAATCCATATAGTTTCATTTTTCTCACTTGCAAATTCACTTCCTTATTTGATCTTTAAAATATTATAAACCTAAATCCATATTATTCCTTGAGCTTTTTGTAAGTAAAGGGCATTTAAAACAAAAGAGGAAGAGAGACATGGCTAGCTAATTGTCTCCCATTTTCCCCTCAAAAGTTCCTCGTCACCAACACAGTTCAGCACCTCTGCTCTATGGTGTGGCACCTACATCAGCAGCACCATTTTCTTCACAAGAGGAGAAGTAAAAATGGTACCTGTCTTCTTCACAAGTCCATGGGTCATTTTCAGCACTCACCATGCCTGCCAGCCAGAAACCTGCTTTGTGACTGGCCGTACACAGCTTTCTCTGCTGCTTTCCATAGTCGTGCAATGATCCACGTGAGAGTTTAATGTCACGCAGGCAAAAAACTGAGCAAGAATACTCTGTACATCACATCCTGTGAGTGAAATAGCTCCTTAGCAGGGATCAGCCAAATCCAGTTCCTCTAAAGCCCCTTTTAAGGACTGAGTTGCAATTTTAAGATGCACTGGCTTTGTGCTGACCCTATACAAAGAAATGATCGTAAAAGAAAAAGTCCAAAACCTTTAGTGTTGAGCAGTGAGTGAGTACAACTGTGGAAGAGGCAAGGGAGCCATAATGTGGATATCTAAAAGTTTTACATCTAAGTCAGAGCCAACCACCCTTCCAATACTTCTTTCCACATCTCCAGGAAGAAACAACCACTTCCAAAGTACCATTTATCTCAACCTAAAATGGGTACCTGTAAGACGGGTCACCCTCTGGAGTTGCCTGTGTCGTCTTCTTGACCATGAGGTGAGCTCAGGGTGATTGTCTTGGGCTTAGATGGCCAATCTGTCAATGTCTAAGTGAAGGAAGATGACCCCAGCTCACACAGCCTGGAGGTACCTGTACCCATATACCCTGTCTATTTTACAAAGTGAAGTTATATGCAGTAAAAGGAGGGCTTCAAGGTTTTGCCCTAAATTCTTGGAAGATGTCTGCTTTGGGATTTTTATAAAAACAACTATAACTAACCTATTGCAAGTGACCTGTACATAGGCTGAGCTGTAGAACTTATACAGATTGGAATGTTTATACACTCAGTGTTTTATATAACTCAACATCACAAGGTCTATGGTTCGTTTAATGAATAACACACATAGTATCTGATGTAGCATTTTTAAAATCTTGTAAGCTGTGCCTCATGGTATTGTGTGATGTTAAAAGTTGTGAAAAATCCAAGAGAGTGGTTATTAGGGCGAGGCAAAGAGAAAGCACCTGGGGACAACCCAAGCTACAGTGTTCTTTCAGATTTCTTGTTTGGATATTATTTGGGGTGTTTTTTGCTCCAATATACCTGTGGGTGACAGATAGGGGAAAAAATTACAGAGGATTGACAGAAAACTTGCAAAAATTTACATATCTTTTGGAGGATATCTAAGTACAATATTTCACTACACCTTCTCTCATGGCGAATGTAGACAGTTCTGTTATGAGGATATCCAATGTACTAACCTCGATCCTCCCAAGTCTCTGCCTTTCATCACGCTCATCGGGATTGTTCTGCCTGTTGTTTCTGCCACTGTGTCATGATAATGTTTCATTGTGCAAAGTTCCTCATTAGTACAGGCATGGGAAAGAAAGGCAAGAGAGAAACATCTCAAGTTCATTTATGTGTATGAAGTTTTAGCTAAATGAAAACATTTTTACTCCTGTGTGAAGCTGGACTGAATGTTTCTGTTTCCAGATTTTGTATACTCCACTGGGGGTGAGATGTGCTTAAAGCAAAAATACCAACCTTGGAACAGAGAACTACTGGTGGCTGATCTACTCACTGCATGTCACCAGGGCTTTTCGCTAAAAAGTTTAAAAGTGAAAAACTGCTCTTCTTCTCAACTACCAAAACGTCAGAGTGTTTTGGGCACAGATAAGCATCTAAATTAAGTCAACAGCTTTTCTTGAGATTTAGCATGCACAGTTAAGCAGTTTACAGGTTAACATTTGAAAAGCTGATTTGACCAATGACAATGCTAACATCAGTTAATTTTTTCTTCACTTGAACAAAATTAATAGGAAATTTTATGCTTAAGCTGTTCAAATCCAGTGAGGAAAGAAATTTTCTCTCTGGTTTTATATGTCTAAGTATAACTCACCACTGCATGCTTTAATTTTACATTTCAAAAGTCATCAATGTTCTTTACATGCAATATTTTTGGGCAATACATTAGAACTTTTAGATTTCAGCAATTAGGTACTTAACATCTGTTACAGCTCCAAAACTTGTCCTGGTATCTCTTGTTTCATGGCCTTCCAAAACTGCCTTGGAAACTGGTCCCTACTCTTCTACAAACTCTCTGTGCACTCAAAACATTTTGTGTGGCTTTTTTTGGTAAGTCTAATTTTAAGTCTTCTGATCTTTGATGGATGTACAAATTGATTTAATCAGTCAGTTATTCTGCAATATAGGCATCTGAGTCATATGCTCTCCACCAGCCTTTGCTTGGTTAAACACCAGATGGATGAAACAGCTGTATAAATCTTTAATCTCTGTGACAGCCTTTCCTTCATTTATTCTTTGACATATGTGGTTAGTTTCACTTGTGTGTTCTTCTAGCTAGGGAGTTAACCCATCTCTGTCATTCAGATCTATTTAACACACTTTGCTTGTCTATAGCTTAGGGAATTTTACTTTTACATTGATTTTTCAACATATACATTAAATATTTAGCCTGCCTTTGAAGTAATATTGATGTCTTTGATATCTTTGTTCATTAGCTGTTAATCTATCAACATTGCTGGTATAATTAAAAACACACATTATCATGACACTTTGTAGTTACAGTTTCTTTCTTTGGAATAGTACGTTCTTGTAAGATAATCCTCTCCTCCAAACCTGTGACATTTATAATCAATGGCTGTTTTTCATACCATTCTGGTTTGCAGTTGCACTATTTCTGCAGTCTCACTAGTGTGATAAAATAATATAAATCTAAACTGAAAGACAATGACTGAACTACCTCTTGTAGTGTACATCCTTTTAAAGGGTTCAATTTACCTTTATTCTAAATTACTGTCTTTTATGAATGGAAATTTTGGAACTCGTTTCAGCTCTGTCTAGAAGAAACCAGACTTAAAATAAGATTCTGTGCCATGATTGAAGGAGATGATTGTAGGACAGTATGTGTGGTACTAAACCCCAAGGAGATCCCCCCAGAGCAGATGATATCATGAGTGTTTGCAAGTCTAGAAGTACTGTGCCCGACTAACCTTAAAAAGGTCTGGGATAAGACTTTTAAAGAGTCATATAATACATGAAGTGAATCTAGAGACTGCAACATGAGAAATTCTGTGCAAAGGCAGAGAACTGTTTAATGCATTTAAATATTGGGAAGTCTTATAGAAGGAGGGTGTGAGCTCTTCCCACCATACAGCTTAGAGAGAAGGTAGAAAAAATCCCTTATGAAGAATGATTTTTTTGGGAAAAAATTGTGTTTAGCTGATTGGTCTGGTTAGAGTCAAAACTAATTTGTTTATTTCCTCTCCCCACTCAAAAAAAAACCAACACAGTAACACTGTAATCACTTGGCTACCTAAGAAAAAAAGGAACAACAGGCAAGTGATGAATACTGATGCTGAGCTAGAAAAGGCTATTGTGGCACCATCATTCTGTAGGGTGCACCAGCAGTGCTTTGTTGACTGATTTTACCACTCCACCCAGAAATGTCATTTCTGAGTTCCAAAAAAATTCTAGTCCAGACCATCAAGGGTACAGCCTAGAAGTCTTGAGGTTTTGTAACCAGAAAAGAAATTTACATATGGAAAAGAGTGGGAATAAAAGGAAATAGGAAAGCAAAAGCTTTCGTATCTTATATGAAGAACATGCCTCTTGCATATATGAAATAAATCTAAAACTCTAGGATGTCACTGGAGGTGTTGAGATGCCACAGAGACTCCAGAAACTATCTGATGCCCCTGAAAGGTTTTAATGCTACTAAGACCCATGAGATGCTTGAATCCATTTCATTTTCAAATATGTTATTCTTTATGTTTGCTCTTTCTTTTGTGTGTGTTTGAGCATTGCAAGCAACATTTCTTAACTAGCCCTCTTCTGCATGTAAATAATACACTGTCTAAATGAAGTAAAAAGGGTGTGCAGGTGTAAGGACACATGAGGGTTCTCCCTTCTCCTTGGTATTTCAAGGATATAATTTATAATAGCCCCATCATTTCAGGGTTGGCTGTTGACTGAGTTCATGCTCTCTTTCTAATAGCTTTTCAACTTCGTGTGCTTTTGTTATCACATTTCCTATCCAGGCACACCAGGATTGTTATCAAGGTAATTCTGTTCAGAATAGAGACTCTTAGTGATTTCTTCCTTGCACACAGCACAAAATGCAGGGTGGTTCACATATCCCTGTATAGAAATACAATCTCACAGTAACCAATGCTTTGATGTGTTTGATGTGTTTCAAGCATTTCTGAAGCATTTCTAAGTTTATTAGCTATGAAATATGAATGCATTCTTAATATAGGGAAATAACCTTGAACTTCAGCTACATTTCTGCAAGAAAAGATCTATTCTTCTTTCCAAGGTGTGTATAAGAGTTAGGTAAGGAGTTTTTCTCATTTCAGCTCTGTGGGAATGTAAATTTTCTATACGTGTATAGAAATCTCCCTTTGAACTTCTGGCTTGATATCAATACCTATTTTGCTTGCAGTGTGATGCCAGTTACATGTCCCTTGTTTATTTTCCCCTCCATCTGCATGCAAAAAAGTCCTTCCTGTCAATATCAGTTCCCCACATCTAGCCAGAAGAGATTGGATCTCACCCCATTCCAGCAGCATTTTTCAAACTGCTATAGCTATGAGATGAAATCTCATTTATTTTATGGCCACAAATTCAAGCAGGGAACAGGAATAATTTCTTCTTCATGGAAAGAATTTTTAAGCCTTTGAGACCATCCAACACTGTCTTTGTCAAGGAAGTTAGCTTAAAAGTTTCTTAAAGAAGTTAGCTTAGAGAAAGAGTTTTTAAGTGACTGACTGACTGACAAAATTGAATATATGGTTGATGGTAGAGCTTAGCATGTCTGGTCCTCTGTTGCTATGGAAGTAGGAAGAATCTGCAGTCTTTCTCTTTACTTGATTTCCCTGATGCAAGAAGTCAGTGGCATACGGGAATACACTTTCTGCATTAAGATTTCTAGAATTTTCCTCATGTTTTACCTGTGCAGTTTGAACTGATCACTGTTTTATTGTTTTTTTAGCATAGACAGAAGGACAACGAAATATTTCATGAGATTTGGGAAGTCCTCATTAAGCAAGACAGACTGCTGCACTTCCACTCCACACATAAAGATGTACTTGAAATTCAGTAATATTTTCCCTGCATATT
Source organism: Pelecanoides urinatrix (assembly GCA_013400755.1). Classification (NCBI taxonomy): domain Eukaryota; kingdom Metazoa; phylum Chordata; class Aves; order Procellariiformes; family Procellariidae; genus Pelecanoides; species Pelecanoides urinatrix. Next base: position 158,646 of record VZTQ01006654.1, read on the forward strand.
TTCTGCTTTTAAATTTGATAGCTTTTGAAATTGTTATGAAGGAATCAACTTTAAATACAATTTTAATAACCCCATTTTTATTACTTTTGGACAACATAACTTATATAGCAGCTATATTTCATTCAAGATTTTCATACCCTAAAGGACTGACAGGCTTCATTCCAAGAAAACCAAACCCCAAGACTCTGATATTATGTCCAAAGAGACAGGACACTTCAATCCAATTTGTTTAGGGTTACATTTTGCAGGAGTCAATTATGTTTATTATTATCTACAAGGCAATGGCAGGTCTCCAGCAACTGCAGTCTGTACTTTTTTAGTATATATGTATATGCATATTCATGTATCACACACATATGTATAGTTCATGCACCTATAGCTTGTTATGCGAAAACTTTCTGACTGGCTGATCGTTATCAAAGACAGTCTAAAATATTCATCCCAATATTTTGTCGTATTTTGCTGAATGCATGTGTTTGTGCAAAATGTTGCTGATCAATGTCTCAGAACAAGCCTCTAAGACACAGACATTTCAGTATGCCACAGCTGAAAGAATAGTTTCCATAGACATTCAGCATTAAAATAAAACAACTTTATTCAGCAGATGGAATAAAGCATTGTACTGCAAAGTAATTCCTTGGAGAGACACTTTAGTGTCAAGGAAGTAATTTAGGAGACAACAGTACATCTTATTTGGTAATCTTGTGAGTCTTGGCTGTGAATCTGAGAGCACTGCAGTTCAGTAGTGGGACAGCAAGTGTTTCATTTGCCATGAAATAGAAGGAGGATAATTCCATACTAGAAAAAAAAAAAAAAAGTAGTTTCAGTGTTAGTTCTGTTCTGGAGTTCTTGCTGTAACTGAGAAGAGGTTAAAGTGAAACATATTAAGAGACTAGGACAGCCCAGACTCAGCCTGTTACCTGATTGCCTTCAACTGCCTATTAACAGAAAATCACATATTTATGCATTGAACTAAACTTGTGCTTTAAGTAAGTAGAATCCAGTGAAGGTCTGTCATCTTTTACTCTGTTTCACAGGGTCTCCTGATCAACTGATCTAAGTCACTTAAGGTCCAATTGCTTCACCAAAGGACTTAAGCCTCTAAATTTCTTGTTGCAGATGTGAAGATATTAATGTCCACCTATGAAAAAGTTCCTGCTTTGTACAACTATTAATTGCCCTGCTGCAGGAAGTCTATGTGACAAATACTACTGTTTACCTATGAAAGATACTGTTTACCTGTGAAATCAGTTGTCAATACAGTGAATTCATTGATACAGGTACAAATGGGAGCAAATTATTAGATGATCAGCTATCCCCATTTGTTGCTTATTTCCATTATGAGTTACTTAACATTTCGTTCTATAACTAGCCTAAAACACGTAACTTACATTAACTTGAGTAGGAATTATGAGCAAAGAGTTGTTACAAAATAATTTATTTGCATGACAGCAAATGTATTTTAGCATAAAGGTTAGCTGTTATCATGCAGGAACTATGCAGCTAGAACCACACGTGATTGATGTAAGTGCACAAAACACACAGAAGAGTGGTGGCAAACACCACCTGAAGTCCATTTGTGATACAGCCAAATGGAAGGACTGCAGATCATTGTGAGACCACCTCACAGAAACAGAAAATCCATTTGAAGATCAGCATAACTAGACCATATATAGCAACAGGGATCTTATCCACACTCCCTTTACTATAGCCACCACCATCTTTCCATGGAGTCTATATTTGCTCTAGTCCATGGTGGGCCTATCCATGTTACGATAAGACTACTTACCTTTCATTCTGATTGTGAAGATCTTTCAGTGATGATAAGGAAACTGGTAAAAACGAGAACAATTTTCCAAAAAGAAAAACATCTGAAACATCTTTTAAAGAATTAATATTCTTAGCTACTGTGGTCAGACTCCTCTTTCAAAAATATCTCAGTCTGAGTAACGGTTTCTCAGACCTGCTGAGTCACTGCAGATAAATCCCTCCAATAATCAGGGTTACATGAAAATAAGGTAATGATGTTAATTTGGTTTGAAAGGTATTTTGTGATCTTCTGATGAAATGTATTCTGTAATAAGCAGAGAGTTTATTACTTAGAAAGAATAATATTCTTTTCAATCTAGCAATATTCATGAAAATGAAAAAAGCTTTCAAGACACGCCTTTCTGCAAGTCAGGAACAGAGAGTATTTCTCCTTTCCCTTGTTTTATCTTGAATTTTTGAGCCTGTAAGAACCAAAACAGAAAACAGGGTAGACCATGGTATCCACAGATGCTGAAAGGTAATTCACACAGGAAGAAACATGATGAAAAAGGGAGGCAAAAGGACTCCTGAGGAAGCAAAGTGAAAAATCAAAGAGATCAAATAGAAACAAACTGCAAGTGCCACTCACTCCAGCTAAATAAATAGTAGCAATACATATGACAGAGGATACCAGCCTGGATGAAACAAAGAGTGGCATTTTTTCACACCTTGTTTTTTCAAAACTCACTTCTCAGCCAAAGCAGATAACACTCCAACTGAGAAAAATTGATTTGCTGAAAGTCTTGCCAATATGGAGAGGGGATTTTACATAGAGAAATTCTTCGCAGAACCTCTTATTTCCCCTTAAGACACATTACTGGGCTCTAGGCTGAGATGATATGGGTGAAGGAAAGACAATGACACAGTAGATGATAAAGAGGGAAAAGGAGAAGCAAAAAAATAATAAAAAAAAATCCAAAGGAATTTCAGTATTACTTACATGTTTGTAATTGTGCAGATTGTCTGCTTTGTAAATAACACATATACACTAAATTAACTTTCTATGCAAGTGAAAAAACCAATACTGATCTGCACTTTACCAGAAAAGGTCTTCTCCATGCTTGTCCATTTTTAAAAGTGGAGGAAGTATTAGTCTGTAAGATCTTTATGCCACAGACTGATCTCTCTGCCCTAGCTGCTTAGGGAGAGCCACACGCATCCTAAACACTATTTACTGTGATAAAAATGAAATCTCTGAATGATGCTGAAGAAACTGTTCACTCAAAAAGAAGCAAGCAATTCATACAGAGGATTATTTTATTACCACCATTTAGGCTGCAATTCAGCAAAGCACTTAAGTATGTGCTTTAAATCTGTTAATTGTTAATTAGTTGAGACCCTCCTTGTAACACTGACAGCTTACCTTTGAACACACACTATTCAAATTCATCATAATGTACAATGAATAAGATTTTTTCATGAGCTTCATTTTCCTGTCTTCTCTGGCTTTTGTCCTTTCATGCCCAGAGTGAGGACTGCTGCAGCACACATTCACAAGCTTAGAAGTAGAAAGAGTCCCTAACCTGCCCCCTTTAGTAATCGCCTTCAGTTTTACTGTTGAATTCTTGGTTTTCAGTTCTGTTAAGTGCCTGGGCTGGGCTGAAATTAATTGTGACTGAAAGAATGGCATTTTCAAAGTTGTTATGACAATCTGCTTCCTTCATTGAGATGCATAAGACCTAGATATTCCATTTTTTTCCAAGGCCACTGCGTAATTCTTAGAAAATATATTGGCTATGTGGTAGATGACTCAATTGTCCTGGAATAAAATACTGCTTTGACAAATCTACTTGCACTTCTGAGTGTCACTAAGTAAGTGATATTCATTCTTAAACCAGGCATTTCCTGCCAAATCCCCAATCGAAATTATTAGTTATAGTTACTAAAAACAGTTCTGTGGGGACTCAATTACCATTCTCCATTTTCAAGTCCCCTTTTAGAAAGACTTTAAATTAAAAGATTAATTCTCCCTATTCCAGAGCACCTATCAATGATCAGATTAACAAAACAGATCAAAAGTTTCTAGTTCTTCTGAAAGCAATACATCTCTTTCAAAGACCAGCTTTTCATTTTGTTCCTTTGTTCCTTTATTCTATGAGGGAAAGGAGCCCAAGGAAACTCTGTTAGTGATCTTTCTTACCCTAGTTTGAGCACATGTGAACTGGAACCTTAAACCTGAAGCATTCACAGTGAACAAAAAGGAACTTGCACCATTCCTCAGTGCTATCTATTAAAAAACAGCTTTGACTTGTGCTAGCCACAGCTTTTGTGTGGGCATAGGCTTGATTCTTGTCCTCTTTTCTTCCAAAGCAGGCATACTGCAATAATTTCGTAAGCACTGTGTTTCTTCTAAAAGCCAGAAGAAAAAGCAATGCTTCAACAGCTACTGTGAAAATATAGGGCTACAGTGTATTGTTTGACTTGCTTTTCCTTTTTTAATTTTTCCTTTTTTTTTTCTTCTTCTTGAGTAAAGTAATCTTTTCCAGCCAATAGAGTAGATGTGGATTAAGTGATGCCTATATATTTAGTGTCTTAAATAGCAGTCAGGTCTGGATCCATTGTTAGTGCCTATGGAAAGAGTCAGAAGGATGGAGAGTTTCAGTAGGCTGCAGCAGCTGAGAGAAAGACATGCAGTCAGCTTGGGAGAACAGAGGAGTCTGGCAGCAGGGATTTTTGGGTAGTCTGAACAAGAATAGCCAGATAGAGACCACGCCAAAGCAGGGACGCAGTGGGAGGAATGAGGGTGGGGACTGAAGGACTGCAGAAATGTGGAGAAATTGAAGCTCTTGAGTGGTTGGGCAGATCAAATCAGGAAGACATGGAGATTTGGGCAGGGCTTGGAAGAAGTCAATGAGTGAGTTTTGGAGTTGGAGAGGTTGAGCTCTCAAGGATAACTGAGAGCTTAGAAGGGAAGGGATTTGGCACTGGGTGAAGGATCTCTTGTCCGGACAAGCCCCAAAAAAGAAAGAAATACAGGATGAGAAAGCTCTATCAGGCAACAGCTAGAAGAGCTTGTGCTTTGCCTGCTAGCCAGTTTTATTAGCTCTCCTAATATTCAATGACAACTGCTACCAAAGCAATAATATTTACAGAATGTAGTCTCCTTCAAAGAGATAAAAACATAAGCCTGACAGATTTGAGGTAAGAGGTTGAATGTTGGATGAATTAGTGAGCAGGTGCAACCATGGACTGGGAAATGTGGGGACTCCATGTTGTGGTTTAAAATGAAATGATAATGCAGAGACTAAGTGGAATTTGATACCAAAACACTTTAATCACAGATAAATGCAATTTTACAAATTATGTGACTTGTCTGCTTTGCAGGAGGGACAACGTTGTCCAGGAGAGAAGTTGATTGGGTTACACTAGATTCTAGCCATGCCATATGTAGTCCTTATTCAGGGCTTGGGGGTCTTTGGGTCCTCTCCCTAAGGAAACCTGGGGATCATCAATTATTGAATTTGGTACAGAAAAGCAGATTCTTGGTAGTCCCATTGAAACTCGTGCAGCACCCAATGACTGTTGCTGTCACTTGGTGCTCACAATCTGCTTGTTTTAAAGATTACGCAACAAGGATTAGGATGATCACACTGGTGTTACTCCTCTATTCTTAAAACTAATCTACTCCCTTATCTTATGAAGTTAACTAAAGTCCATATGTTAATAGTATTGTCAACCAGACCTAACTTATTCTAACTACTTACACAGCCCACCCTTTATTATATAGACATTCCTATAAATATCCATACAGAGTAGTTCCATGCACTGCCATTTGTGAGATTACATATACACAATGAGACATTCTCCAGATATTAATATATGAACTAATTGTTAAACCACTAACATGGAAATTTGCCCAAGTAAAATTATTTATTACAAATGTGGTATTATTCATATATCCAATTGTCCATTTACCTGTAACATGCTTATCATTTTCAGTGCTGTTGCATACTAGAGTCAGGATCTAGTCATCTGTGGAAGACACTGCTTCCCATCTAGTGTATTGCCCACAGGTTGTTAAACATGTATCGTTGTACTCCTGCCCTACTGCAAATCTCCCCACCACTCATTTTGCAGCAGTCTGTTGTGAGAGTCATGGTAGCAGAAGTGTTTGTGGGTGGATGGCATATGCTGGCGCTACGTGTAGCACATAGCAGTTCTCTAAGCACAACTAAACAGATTTGGTACGTCATGATGTCTTTTTTGACCTTGGTGGCCCAGATGGGTTATCCAAATATTTCCATCTGCGTTTTTTCCATTGTTTCATCCATCCCCATACAGCACTGGCTGCCATCCAGGAGTCAATATGGGCATCCAGTGCAGTACTGGCAATGGGGGCACTAACTTAAGTGGTTATTCTGTTCCTAGTATTTCAGATGCTTCTTGAACTCCAGCACAGGTGTTGTGGATGTCTTTCTCTCAGGCTGTGTGTGGCTAGCTTCTCATCCCCAATATCCATGGCTTCAAAATCCTGGTGATTGGCCTCAGATTTCATCGAGGCCCTTTCACCGCATGCGCCAGGAGACTCCACCTGAGGAGGTATGCAGCATATTTTGTACTCTATGACCAGCTCAGAGAGGGCACAGAGTCACTCCTTGTTTCACTTGTTGAAAGGCTTGCTGTTATTTGTATGCCCCCATGACCCTGATTTTGTGCATGGGTCACAGTGGTTCCAACAGCTGGCTACACCTGGGAATGTACACCCACCAGAACCCTGCCATTCCAGGACAGGCTTCTGGAGGAAGACCAGATGTCATTTGCTTCTGTGCTCCAGATCCCAATGGGGGGCACTTGCTACCATGATCTTACAGGCCAAGATCTCAGCCCTTTTGATCAGCAGTGTAGCTGTCCTGCCTTTAGACAAGCCAGCTCCACCACTGATTTGGTCTTTGTTTTGCTGTGTTGTATCTCTCTCCTCCTGGGCAGTTGTCAGAGCGTCTCTCACCTGTCCATTACTGTGCTTTAACACACTCGGTCACATTATACATTTCTTCCTCCAGTTTCCATAATTCTTCCATCAAAACCCAGTAGGCAAAAGCTCAACCCCACATCTCCCCATTTCCTTCACACATGCTGAAGCCTTTCTATATTGGTCTCCCAATACCTCAGGAGTCTCCATCTTCACCTTCCCATAATCCCTAACAACAGCGACATCTATGATTCTATGTTGTCAGGTCAAACACTGCGCCAGGGGCCCTGATTCATCTTTCCATCCAAGGACCGGGGATTTCTCTTGGTTTTGCACTTAAACATTTTACAAAGTTTTGTCCACACACATACTCACATCAACTCACGCCTCAGGCTTTGGGGCTTGGTGAGTAGCATGGGCTTACTCCAGTCATCCTGACCTCGGGCAGCAGCTGCAGTGGATGCAACCTACGCTGTGCCAACCCCGTCTCTGGAGCAAGGTCTTGCCACAACCTCACATCCAGGGGCCTAGTGCCCATCCATTCCCATGTTACAGATATCTGCAGTTCGTCTCCCAGTGCTGACAAAACAAAATGGCACTGTGGAGACTAACTGGGCTCAGATACAAAAACACTTTAATTGCAGAGACATGCAATTTTATTAATTACACAACTCACCTCTTCTGCAGGAGTGCTGGCGGGCAGCGGTTCCTGTTATGCTGGGCATAGTCCTGATGCAGTGCTGGGGGTCCCTGGTCCTCTCCCCAAGCAGCCCTGGGCACTGTCAGTTATTGGACTGGGTAGAGAATACCCTATTCTTCATTGTCTTGCTCAAATTCAAAGGTGCTCAGCATCTTCATAACTCCCACAGTGACTGACACAGTAGCACCTGTCACAGTCATTAACAGGTTGCTTAAGCTCAAGGTGGTCCTCTGGTGTTATAACCCAGCTACTCCCTTGTCCTGTGGGGTTAACTAAAGTTTATGGGCATTTACTGTCAGGACTCTGGTTTCAGCAAAGTGATACAGGGAGGAGTTCTCATCTTCCCCTTCCTCCGCAGTGTGCAGGAGGACTGAAACATCCCAGTTCCTTTATCCTTTTTAAAGCAAAAATGTAACCCTGGAAAAACAATAGCCCAATGGCAATTACAAATTGCTAGTAATACATTACATATCCTTTCCAGAGAAATTATTCTTGCAGTTGAAACTGGTTAGAGATATAGCACTGTATATGGATACCAGAAACCTCAAACAAAAAAATAGAGCTACTTTTGAAATGCTCACAAGGCATGTTAAAGCAAAGCTAAAGAAGTCCTCCCTGTAAGTAACCAAATTAAAGTTTTGGAAGAGGAAAAACCGAAAAAATACTGGTTTCATCAGTTTAAATGCAAAAGACGTTTTGCCTGGTGAATTGCAAACATATACTTAAAGTTCTTATTAATATTTTGTACTTATATGCCTCCACCCCATATTGTTTTTGGTATAGAGAATATTTTCCCCATTTTTTACAGTTTCTGTGGTCAAAAAATACATGGCCTTCAGAGCAGTGTGTGAACCAACATATTGGTATGACACTGACGGAGGAGGTTCATACCTATAGTGCATGAAAGCTCACCAAAACTGCTTTTAATGGCCAACGGATTTTATTCGGTGATAGGTGTTTAGAAAGGGAAAATCAGCCATGGTTTAACATAACTGAGATAAAAAGCTACTAAATGTCCCATAAGAATGGAGTTGGAAATTAAGGACATTTCTCTTCCACAAGAACAAACTTCTTTAAAATTATTTGCCATAACTAATCCATCCAAACTGAGTGTACTTTTTTTACAAAGCATTTTACAGAGGCATTGTGACTGAAATGTTTTAGACTGTGAGACTGATGAAGACAATGGAAATTTATATACACTATTCAAGGCCAAAGCTAATAGAGGAAGCATGCAACAGAGATGTAGCTGAATCTGAGTTTTCACAGGATACTGCCACAAATTTGTCATGTCACTGTCATGATGAAATAGTTATCTTATTCCTTCAGCTTCCCAAAGAGCAGTTTCAGTCCTCCTGTTCTTGCCCACACAGTAACTTAAAAAGCATCTCTGTGGGATTAAATTAATTATGTGTATCTACAATCCCCTCATTATTCACTTTGTAAGTTTTCTAAAAGGTAAAACAAGTTCACTAGACCCGACAAACCACTTCTTCAATCACAGTAAGAAATACTAATTAAATCCCTGGCTGCAAATGAACAGTATTTCATTGTCTTTGCAAATGTTACTGTTAGGAGTCTACACCTGCAGTAGTCAAGATAGATGCTTCTAATTCTTCCCTGCTATTTATACCCAGGCAGCCTGGGATCTTATTTTCCTTACAGTCTGCAAGATGAAATTATTTTTTTGTCATTATGAATCAAGGTGGCATTACTCACCTGGAATTTAGAGTGATTTTTTTAATATTGTTTAATGTGCCTATGGAATAACTTTGGGTTTATTTGGTACTTTTATTGGGATAAGGCTTAAAGCCCTGATTAAGGTAGATGCTCTATGTTCTAAAAATTGACCAAACACGTACAAATCTCTGGCAAAGTTTAAAATATCAAAGAGAGTAACTCAGGCACTGAATATGGCTGAAAGAGCAGGAGAATTTGCAGAAGTTTCCATTCCCATTTCCTGAACTTTAACATCAACTTAAGACATAGACCAGATAGATATACAAATGAGAACTTGTGACCCACACAGCACCAGTAACATCACTCAACAGGACCTTTTGGAAGAGGCTGAACATTTAGTAATGATGTTTTAAAAATTTAGATGAACAGAACTTGCTTAATTGAATGTTCATTCATTCCACCAGCTTCTTCATTACAGAAATGAATTCTGTTCCAGCTTAAATGGTTTTCATTTCCATTTGAACAGGAGCTAAGAGATGTGCAAAATTATTACTTTTAATTGATCCTTTTTTCCCAGTTAGACAATATTTTTCATTCAGGACTTCTGAAACAGTTTGCATGAAAATCATCCTAGACAGTGCTTAGAATTTGGCAAGGTCTTTGTATCTTCAGTTTCTATTTCACAAAGCTGTATTTACATGTAAGCTGTGCTTACAACTACCTGAATGGAAAGGGAAACGGTGTATTTTTTTATTTTTTATTTCCTTAAAGCTAATATTCTGTGGCCCTGCAAAGTATTAATAAGGCTCTAATTTTACTTGAAAATTTGAAGACTCTTCCCCTGGAAGACTCTTCCCTTTGAAAGTCAATAGAAATTCTGTATCCAGATTGCTAATAGACCCAAACGGAATGGTCCAAAGACCTCTGATGCCAAATAATGTGCCATTAATGTCGGTAGGACTTGAAGCAACTTTTAATGCAGTAAATGCCATCATTATGTCTCGTATAAAAATATTAGGCATTTGAATATTAATGCTTTTAAAGTTATTGCAATTGGAATGAGATCAAATATGAATAGTTCCTTCAGAATCTTTAGATATTAAATACTGATAAACAGTAGCAAGAAATGTATTATTTAAAGTTCTACATTGTGTATTTTTCACGACATATATAGAGGATGTTTCCAGACTATCAGATTTTTTTTCAAACTTCAGAAGATGTAAACATGTTTGACCAATTATGTTGGTTATGCTGAATGTCATGTGAAGGTTATTGCAAAAAGTGAAAGATTGTCTTCATCTTAGCAACCCTATTTATGTTCCACGGTACTTGGAATACCTTCTTTATATTCATGAATTAATTGTCTCAAAAGATAAAGTAGACAGTGGGCAAGATTGATATCTGATCATAGGCTAGGCTTCAAGAGTACTGTCAATCTGGATTCATGTTTCTTTGGAGAAGGAGTGCACAATGACTTGAATTTTCCGCAACTGTAAATTGACAGTCTTAATTGAGTCCTATTTATTTAAAAACTTTAGATATACAATAAAAATAACTTTAGAAAGTATGTAATAAAAAATCTTATTTTGATGGTGAGCTCTGAGTATGTGACTCTTAAATTAAATATCCAGCTTTGACATGCAGCCAAAAAATGAATATTTCATCTGTAAAATAATACTGTGTTCTACCCTTCTCACACATATAAATTGTAACTCCAGAGAAGATAAGAGAGTTAAAATAGAGTAAAATTGATGTGAGAAAAGACTTGAAATTACAGATGTAACGCTGCCATCCACATCCACATAAGTATTTTCTTTTAATTTAATTAGATCCTATAACAGTGATTTCTTCTCTTCTCTGTATGGATATCAAAAGTTTATCTAAAGAGACTGCAAATATATGGTAATGCAGTATAAAAATAGAGTCTATGCATTTGTGGAGAGTAATGATAAAGCTCATAAGTGAGGAAGCTGGAACACATAGAGTGAAAGATGTCCTCCCACTAGACAGTTCGAATTCAGATGCCCACTAAAATCCCAGCAACACAGAGGAAACAACAAGAAGTGTTTTTCTTCCACTATTTTGCCCTGATGGTTTGCAACATCATGGAATATTCTGAAGTGTACATTATAGAATGAGTCATTCCCATTGAAAATTTTGGCCTGGTCTCTCTTTTCATGGCTTCACCACGCAGTATTTCCTTTAAGACCTACCTATAAAGAGTTTGATTCATTCATTCCAAGCTGCTTGACCTTGGCTTCAAGCCATTAGGTATCATGCTTTGCCACTAAAATTGAACTACAAATAAAAGCATCCTAGAAAAGTCAACATTAAAGGGAGCTGAGGAAACAGTGATGAGATTAATTAAATGAAAAACTCTTAACAACTAAATATGGCAAGAGAGATAAATGAAACACTGGTCATTATCAAGAGATTTATAAGAAAATTGGACATTTTTAGAAAAATCTGTAAAATAAAGGACTACTGTATCTTTTCATTACCAGAATAAAAAGGAAAACAATCAAACTATGAATGTTACATGCTGCGGAATTAATTACCCACTTCTACCACCTTGTGGAGGCATGATATTAATTAATATGACAGGTCTATGTAGGAGAGAAGAGCCATCAAGTGACTATACAATAGGCTGGCACCTGACAAAGATGTTTTGTAAGCTATTATAACCTTCCTGTGAGGAAGAGACTCTTCAGAAGTATCATTCTGAAGGGTAAATACAGACAGATGTGGGATTCTTACACTGATCAAGTGCAATGGATCATTCAGCATGCGTTTTATTCTCAATAATAACACCTTTGCAATTAAATACAAAGTTCTTTTAAGAGGCAGTGGACACTTAATTCTGTGCCACAGAATGAACAAAAGTATCTGCAACCATCTTATTGTCACAACTGTACCTGGAAAAGATAACAACTGTGAAGCACAGATAACAGGATCGATGTTTGTTTGTAGATTATCATCAGTCACAAACAAAGTCCTGCAGTCAGGTCTGTTAATGCAAAGCTTGATGCCCATACAAGCAATAGTAAAGACAACAAAGTTTTGCGTGATTTTTGTGTTTTGAGAGTTTGTACTGATAAACTGGGTTCTCAACTCTGGACCTGATCTTGTCAAATGGTGTTATAAAGGTATGAAAGCTCAGAAACAGAATCAGTGGGAAGAGGAGGGAAAACTGATGTCTCATTATCATTTTTACTGTCCTGAGTTATGTGTAGTGCACTACTGTGCTGGTGCATTCCCCCCCTCTGCCCTCCTGGGCCACTCCACGATCTCAGAAACTCCCGTTAAACCTTGGCCTTGATGTAATGAGTCAGGCAGTGAAGTGTCCCCTTACCGTATCAGGAACTCATGTAGCTGAGGTTGGGGAATGTACCCATCGTAGCAGAAATTGCCATTGCCTGGCCCAAGTGGAGGATGAGAGCGGGGATAATTGTCATCCCCTGATACCTTATCTGAGTTGTAGCTCAAGTGGAATGATACTATTGTTCCTGAAACCTTGAGAGTTTTGATGAATGACTAAAATCAATCATCTTGCGACCATATAAACAGCGGTCCCAACTGAGACCCTTTGAGCTCTCCTGGACCACAGCAGGCTGCTCCCAGAGTCTCCCTCTTAGTGGAACACTGCTCAGAGTTTGCAAACTCTCGAATTTGTGATATTCGGAGGACCGTTGCCGACTGGCACGAGACCTGGGTTGCAAGACTCCTCGAGGCTCAACTCTTCACCCATTGAGAAATGCCAAGACAGTTGATGGGAGTATTTCACTGAATTTGAGGGGGATTTTTAACAGGTATATCTTTGTATATTTATCTCTTCACCCATTGAGAAATGCCAAGACAGTTGATGGGAGTATTTCACTGAATTTGAGGGGGATTTTTAACAGGTATATCTTTGTATATTTATCTATCTTTGTACCCGTGTGCGTGTGCGTGTGAATTGGTGGAAGTACCTGCTAGCAAATGTAGTCTGCTAAAATCTTATGATCTATCTTAAGAGTATGAATGAACCTTAGACTGCTGCTAAACACATATAATCCCTTAGACATATATCATTGACCAAGTCTGGGACTAGGGGTAGATCTCGCTGGGTCTACTCTGAACCTCGTGACTCAAAGGGAGGGTCTCTTTGACATTTTTATATTAGGCATAAACTGTCTCCAAGTCTGAGACTGAAATTGGATTCAGCCAGGTCTTCCCTGAACCTCGTGACTCAAAGGGAGGGTCTCCTTTAACCTTTTCATCCTCGTCGTCTGTATAAATCATTCCAACTCAATTTTAACCCAATGTCCTGGTTTCGGCTGGGATAGAGTTAATTTTCTTCCTAGTAGCTGGTATAGTGCTGTGTTTTGGATTTCGTATGAGAATAATGTTGACAACACACTGATGTTTTAGTTGTTGCTAAGTAGTGTTGACACTAGTCAAGGACTTTTCAGCTTCCCACGCTCTTTTCCTTTGTATGTTTCATCCATGTAGCAAGTGATAGAGTGAACCTTGCCATCGAACTCTGTTAAGCCATGCTTTTATAAATCTCTGTTAAAATCCCTTTCTGCTAATACCTTTGACAGTGATTCTTTAAGCGGCTTCTAACCACTCATTTGCGACAACCACCCACCATTTCAGCACCTGAAAAGGCCTCATGGACTTAATTCAAAGTTGCATCCTGTATATGCAGCACTTCCCTTAATCTTTTCTGTGGTCAATGTTGGCTATCTCATTACACAGAAGAGTTAGACTATATTACAATAGAAAACAGTGCTGATTTCAGAGTGGGAAGGTGGGGGATTTTGTTTGGTTAGTTTTTAACATTGGGCGAGCTCTAGTCTTGTCTTGGGGAAAGAATGTGCATTTCTGGCTGGAGTGCTCCTGGAAAGCATCTGCCATTTTAGTTTAATCTGAAATGAACCCAGTTCATGATCTCTCAGACATGAGAGATGGGGACAGTCAGAAAATGCACTGCAGAAGGGCACTCCCGAGCAGAAGAAAAGCTGTAGACATGCCTCCAGAGCAGTCTTCTCGATTGCAGGAGGCTTTCAACATCAGAAAAAGAATCTCACCACTACAGGATCTAGAAAAAGACAGTTTGCACACAATTCAAGCTACCCCAAAATGCCACATACTCTAAGGAATTAAAGGAAACCTGAATATGTTATGTGAATAAAGCTTAATCCCAACTTCTAATTATCTCCAGAGCAGTGGTGCTGCAACCTGTAATATGAGTTCTCATATCAGACCCACTTCATTCATTTTTAGTTGTTAGCATATTTTTTAAATCTGCACGTATTGCTCAACACTGTTTTTTCACACTTTTTATAAGATTCTGCTACCGATAGTTTGCCAAGAAATCTTTCATAAAGCAATTGCAGAATATGTTCATATTCAGTATCTCTCATAAGAGATCTCCCCACCTGTGGCAGCTCTAAGGAGATTGCATCTTTTCTTAGATTAAGTAATCTATCATCTAAGTCCAGTATCGTTTGTATGATGAAAGTCCTTCATGCATCTGATTTTCATTCTTCAGACATACTGTATTCCAGCCTTGCAATAGGTTGTGAAAAATCCATCAAGGGATGAAACAGCAAGTGGTTAACTCTCCCCGAAAAGGCAAGAGCTCAGGGTAAGGACTAGAAGGAAATCTATTTGTGAATAAAATGTGTCTAGGTTCAAGTGTGCTGAATTAATTAACTCCCTGGTTCTTTACAAGGATGTGCTTGAAGAAGGTGAAGGAAGCAGCAGGTTCAGTTTCTGAATGGAGAGAAGAGGAGAGGAGGTATGCTCTCTGAAGAGACTCAAGCTAATGGGGGCAAGAGAGGGGGTAGGTTTTTTCCTGTAGTTTGGCTCAGACAAAAAATAAGTTGAGGAGAAAGTTTTGGAATCAAAGTTGAAAATCTGTATTTGATGCAGTTGTAATAAGATTTAATATGATCAGGGAGATAAGGTTCCCTATATGGTTTTGCTGTCCTCACAGGTTCCCTAAAATGGAACTCTTGCCTGGAAATCTCATTTTGTTGCTTTTTGAAGTGTTGCTAGATCTTCAGAGTCTTCCTGAAAAGTGTTAGGGAAAAGCCAGCTCTTAGGCATGTTGGTCTCCGGTGGAGGAGGACTAAAAGCTTAAGAAAATCATTCGTTATTTCAGTACATCACCTTTCAGGTTTGCTCTTGCAAACACTCAATAAAAAATAGAGCCAGTATACTCAAAAATCCAACAGTATGTTATACATTAAAAAAAAAACAAACATACTTTAGGAAAAGAAGGCTATAAACTCAGCTTCACCTCAGTGGTGTTGAGGTAATGACAGGAAAAGGTAAATAGGGGAATCCTACCACTATTTTCCAGGATTTCAAGGATTTCCTTTTTCCACTGAGGTTTGTCCGCTGGATCTCCTAGCTACTGTTTTACACAATTTTACAGTTTCTTAAACTTGGTGCTAGAAATAAACAAAACTCTATTCATGTTAATTATATCTCTCAATCTCCATCTATTTGGTCTGGTCTTTTTCCTCAATGCCTCTTGCTTTCCTTAGCGTCTCTTGGCCATGGTGGGAGGGCCTGATATGCTGGAATTGCACACCATACTTTCTTCCTAACACAGAAAAAAGCTTCTTTTTTTATATTTTTACTCTTCCATGAAGTTTGCTACAATGCCATGCAACAAGAATTCTTTAAGATAGTAGTTTTTTCTTTTATGTCTAGCCTCAATCTCTGTATTCCAGAATTCATACGAATAAATGTCTATATCTGACATCATTCTGATAGGAAGTACAGAATCCTTACAGCAATGCTAAAGATCTGTACTCAGGGGCACTGCAAGGCTAATCACACTGAGATCCTTTAAACTCCTTGGTGTTTTGGGTGGGAAAACCATGTGAATATCTCTGCACCTCTGTGCCAGGGGAGATAGTAGAAAACTAAAGATGTTAAAGAAGAAAACAAAAGGAAAGCTTTGATCCCTTAACATGAAACATTTATTAAATGTAAATGCTATGAATAACATGAGCTATTTATTATGTTTTGATGAAAGTCCATACTGGCATAAATTGAGATATATCTGTATCTTTCTATGTCAGAAGCCAATTTATTTCCCTAAAACTAATATTTGCTTAATGAGAATGCCCTTCTTGTGGATAACTGCTGACAAACTGGGCTAATTTTAAGATGTTCTAATGTGTATATCTCAGTGAAAGGTCACTAGAAGTTTGTTATCATGGAAATTATTTTAGACGCAGCTGATAAGTTTTTAAATAATGTTTTACACGATCACTCAGATCACCTTAGGAAATTTGTTCATAATAACTTTATGTAGAAATTAAAGAAAAATTAAAACAAATATTTTTCTCAACCTACTAATATGACTACAATCATATAGATTACAATTTAGCATTTTTCTTAGCAATAAAAAACTTGGAAATGGAATTTTATTCAAAATAATCATAGTAGGGCAACTTTATTCTGCATTTGAATTGAATCATTACATTGGTGTAATTGTTACTGTAGGAATTTTGAGAACGGAATGTGTATTATTCTAGATATCCCTTTCAATAAAATTCTATTTATCCTAAAGCTATGATTAATCAGATTCAATGAAAAGAATTTGTGTTTCATTTTCCACCAAGGACAGTAGTGGTGGCTATCTAGCAAAAAAAAAAAAAATTTATTTGGAGTATTATGTGGAGTAGAGCTCATGAATAGCATGAGCTTTCCTAGGTAATGTTGAAGGGTGATTCTGATTGTAAACTGATTTGGAAAAAATGAAAAACCTGATTGTAAACAATTTGCTTGCTATGGGGAGATTTTTTTTTAGCTTGTGCCTTAGAAACAAACTATATCCAGCTTTTAGATATTAACTGAAAGTTTAAGCAGCTGGTCTTTAAAAGGTATATTAGTAATGAAAGATCTCCTATTCCTATTTACTCATGGGTCTTTTGACCTATTAGCCTTCCATTATGAATTATTCCTGATACTACTTCTACAAATGAAATCTGTGAACCAACATCATAATAACTTTACTTTTCTCAAGTCAAGTAGCTGGATATTTTACCTATTGTGCTACAGAATCTTAGGTGACTTTTGCAATTGAATGTCAACAAAACTACAAGCCAACAGTATGAAAATTAACTTTGATTTAAGAGTGAGCGATTAGGGAATGGAAGAGACAGAGATCAAACTGTCCTCTTGCTTGTAGAGCAGTGGGCCCAAGACCAACACAGCAATCACACAACACAAGGATCTCTGACCTTGGATCAGAACCAAGGATCTCTGAATCTCCAGGTCAGATCTCTATGCAAGATTTTAGTTTCCAAGGTTTTCAGCCCTAAGCTCTAAAATACACCTGAGAAAAAGGACTCCACTCACAACATATTATTTTAGCCCAGTGCTCATGAAAACAGAGTTTTAAAGATTGCTTTATCTTTTAACACTAGTAGATGCAAACTGGAGATAAATTAAATGTTACCTGCTAAAATGTCAACCATGTGACCAGAACATTAAAAAGAATGGAACCGTTCCAAAGTGCATGATTCAAGCCCTGCTGAAGTTTTGGTCATCTGTTCTCGCCAGTGAGAGGTGTGAGTGGCAGAAAGTAACTCATTCGTCCCAAGGTTCTCCACTTCATCAGTAATATTTCTGCCATTCTGTAATGGTTGAAGAGACCACACAAGGCCACAGAAACCATAAATGTCACACTAATAAGCAAACAGCCATCATAAACTTCCTGAAGCTTTTGTTTATTTTTGATATGACAAACTCTACAGCAGACTAAGTAGATGTTTGGGGAATGTTTTAATGCAACTTCAGAGTGTCTTACATATAAAAAACCAAGGAAAGCAGTAGAGATGTTGACTAGGTGGTTTCCTGCTTGAGAACCTACATGGCTGTAATGCTCTTAATTTGAGACTCCTAAGGTATGCAAGGTACATCACCTGTCATCTGACCTTACTAAAAGGTTCAAGAGAGTAATTTCTTCCTCGCAGTGAATAAGCAGCTTTCTTTGACAGATGTTACACTACTATTTTAAAATTACCCTCTCTTTCCCTGCGTTTCATAGTGGAACTTCCTCCAACTTTCTCATTGCAAGGGAGCCTGATTTCCTATTTGAAGCACTAAGGAGACAATTTACATTACTTAAAGCTTTCCTCTGTGATAGGTAATTAAGGAAAATAGGGACTATTCCATGCACTGCTAAAAGTGCTCTGCTTCTACGTTGGATTGAAGAACTGTTCAAAAACATGTAACTAACTGTTTGAAGTCTTGTACTGAACCAGTAAGGAAGTTTTGAGTTTTGATAAATTTAATCTTCAATCCAAATTTAGCATATTTTCTTTTGTTTAATAGTTTTAGATGAGATGTGATAGCAAATATATAAAAAAAGGCTTTAAGAGAATGTTTGGAATTTTATTTTATTTTATTTTATTTTATTTTATTTTATTTTATTTTATTTTATTTTATTTTATTTTATTTGAAATTATATGTTACCCTATTCTACCGGTCTCTAATCGCATTACACACCTAGTCTCATTCATTTTCTCAGGATTATTCCAGCATATTATGAAGTGGTAACATTTTGTGAATCATGGTCTCCAAAATAATCTTATGGAAAAAAATTTAAATCCTGGCACACCAGCAGAAATCAGGAAAGCAAGCATATTCAGCTTGTGGATTTAAAGCCAGTCTTAATCAGTGACTGCACTAAACTGAATGAAATGTCCAATGATTTACAGTTCACATTGTGCAATACACCCTGTAGACCCTCTACTGAAGTTAAACAATTACACAGCTCAACTGATTTTTTCTTTAAAATTGGAGAGAGTTTTTTGATGACTCAATGTACTATGAATATCTATTGGAGGGCTGAAGCCTGAGAATTTTCCTTTCTGAAGTAAGAGTCAAATAATTCTCATGTGAAGCTGTGCACAGTTCAACATTAATAATGACTAGCAACACAATCCTGTAGAGTATGGATGAGAGTTTGGACATGGGGATATTTTCCTTGCTCTATGGATAGTCATAGAGATGCTTGATAGGTTTCTTGTATTTCTCCAATATGGTCAGGATGTTGGTGAAGTCAGCATCCACAATCCATTATAGTCTATCTGTGCAGTGACACATAATCAAGCTGTGCATCACAGAACAAAGATGAGACCAGTTCCTGCTCAAAGAGCTGGCAATATAATTAAGACAGATCATACAACGTATTCTTGATGTCACAACTATTCTTACTAATTGGCTTCATCCCCAACCATCTCATCTTCATCCCTCTTCAGAAGGGACAGGCG